>JAXFYN010000515.1:0-194103 GCA_036172215.1 Camellia granthamiana
GCGTCGCACTGTTTTGTGCAGTTTATCACTCGCGCTATTTTGCGCGTCGCACTGTTTTCTGCAGTATATCACTCGCGCTATTTTGCGCGTCGTACTATTTTCTGCAGTATATCACTGGCGCTATTTTGCGCGTCGCACTGTTTTGTGCAGTTTACACTCGCGCTATATTGCGCGTCGCACTGTTTTGTGCAGTTTATCACTCGCGCTATTTTGCGCGTCGCACTGTTTTGTGCAGTTCACACACGCGCTATTTTGCGCGTCGCACTGTTTTGTGCAGTTTATCACTCCCGCTATTTTGCGCGTCGCACTGTTTTGTGCAGTTTATCACTCGCGCTATTTTGCGCGTCGCACTGTTTTGTGGAGTTTATCACTCGCGCTATTTTGCGCGTCGCACTGTTTTGTGCAGTTTATCACTCGCGCTATTTTGCGTGTCGCACTGTTTTGTGCAGTTTATCACTCGCGCAATTTTCAGCGTCGCACTATTTTCTGCAGTATATCACTCGCGCTATTTGGCGCGTCGCACTGTTTTGTGCAGTTTATCACTCCCGCTATTTTGCGCGTCGTACTGTTTTGTGCAGTTTATCACTCCCGCTATTTTGCGCGTCGCACTGTTTTCTGCAGTTGACACAGGCGCTATTTTGCGCGTCGCACTGTTTTTTGCAGTTTATCACTCCCGCTATTTTGCGCGTCGCACTGTTTTCTGCAGTATATCACTCGCGCTATTTTGCGCGTCGTACTATTTTCTGCAGTATATCACTGGCGCTATTTTGCGCGTCGCACTGTTTTGTGCAGTTTATCACTCGCGCTATTTTGCGCGTCGCACTGTTTTGTGCAGTTTATCACTCCCGCTATTTTTCGCGTCGCACCGTTTTGTGCAGTTCACACTCGCGCTATTTTGCGCGTCGCACTGTTTTGTGCAGTTCACACTCGCGCTATTTTGCGCGTCGCGCTGTTTTGCGCAGTTTTTCACTCCCGCTATTTTGCGCGTCGCACCATTTTCTGCAGTTTATCACTAGCGCTATTTTGCGCGTCGCACCATTTTCTACAGTTTATCACTCGCGCTATTTTGCGCGTCGCACTGTTTTGTGCAGTTTATCACTCGCGCAATTTTCAGCGTCGCACTGTTTTCTGCAGTATATCACTCGCGCTATTTTGCGCGTCGCACTGTTTTGTGCAGTTTATCACTCCCGCTATTTTGCGCGTCGCACTGTTTTGTGCAGTTCACACACGCGCTATTTTGCGCGTCGCACTGTTTTTTGCAGTTTATCACTCCCGCTATTTTGCGCGTCGCACTGTTTTGTGCAGTTTATCACTCGCGTAATTTTCAGCGTCGCGGTGTTTTCTGCAGTATATCACTCGCGCTATTTTGCGCGTCGCACTGTTTGGTGCAGTTTATCACTCCCGCTATTTTGCGCGTCGCACTGTTTTATGCAGTTCACACTCGCGCTATTTTGCGCGTCGCACTGTTTTGCGCAGTTTATCACTTCCGCAATTTTGCGCGTCGCACCATTTTCTGCAGTTTATCACTCGCGCTATTTTGCGCGTCGCACTGTTTTGTGCAGTTTATCACTCGCGCTATTTTGCGCGTCGCACCATTTTCTGCAGTTTATCACTCGCGCTATTTTGCGCGTCGCACTGTTTTGTGCAGTTTATCACTCGCGCAATTTTCTGCGTCGCACTGTTTTCTGCAGTATATCACTCGCGCTATTTTGCGCGTCGCACTGTTTTGTGCAGTTTATCACTCCCGCTATTTTGCGCGTCGCACTGTTTTGTGCAGTTTATCACTCGCGCTATTTTGCGCGTCGCACTGTTTTGTGCAGTTCACACACGCGCTATTTTGCGCGTCGCACTGTTTTGTGCAGTTTATCACTCCCGCTATTTTGCGCGTCGCACTGTTTTCTGCAGTATATCACTCGCGCTATTTTGCGCGTCGTACTATTTTCTGCAGTATATCACTGGCGCTATTTTGCGCGTCGCACTGTTTTGTGCAGTTTATCACTCGCTCTATTTTGCGCGTCGCACTGTTTTCTGCAGTATATCACTCGCGCTATTTTGCACGTCGTACTATTTTCTGCAGTATATCACTGGCGCTATTTTGCGCGTCGCACTGTTTTGTGCAGTTTATCACTCGCGCTATTTTGCGCGTCGCACTGTTTTGTGCAGTTTATCACTCCCGCTATTTTTCGCGTCGCACCGTTTTGTGCAGTTCACACTCGCTCTATTTTGCGCGTCGCACTGTTTTGTGCAGTTCACACTCGCGCTATTTTGCGCGTCGCACTGTTTTGTGCAGTTCACACACGCGCTATTTTGCGCGTCGCACTGTTTTGTGCAGTTTATCACTCCCGCTACTTTGCGCGTCGCACTGTTTTCTGCAGTATATCACTCGCGCTATTTTGCGCGTCGTACTATTTTCTGCAGTATATCACTGGCGCTATTTTGCGCGTCGCACTGTTTTGTGCAGTTTATCACTCGCGCTATTTTGCGCGTCGCACTGTTTTCTGCAGTATATCACTCGCGCTATTTTGCGCGTCGTACTATTTTCTGCAGTATATCACTGGCGCTATTTTGCGCGTCGCACTGTTTTGTGCAGTTTACACTCGCGCTATATTGCGCGTCGCACTGTTTTGTGAAGTTTATCACTCGCGCTATTTTGCGCGTCGCACTGTTTTGTGCAGTTCACACACGCGCTATTTTGCGCGTCGCACTGTTTTGTGCAGTTTATCACTCCCGCTATTTTGCGCGTCGCACTGTTTTGTGCAGTTTATCACTCGCGCTATTTTGCGCGTCGCACTGTTTTGTGGAGTTTATCACTCGCGCTATTTTGCGCGTCGCACTGTTTTGTGCAGTTTATCACTCGCGCTATTTTGCGTGTCGCACTGTTTTGTGCAGTTTATCACTCGCGCAATTTTCAGCGTCGCACTATTTTCTGCAGTATATCACTCGCGCTATTTTGCGCGTCGCACTGTTTTGTGCAGTTTATCACTCCCGCTATTTTGCGCGTCGTACTGTTTTGTGCAGTTTATCACTCCCGCTATTTTGCGCGTCGCACTGTTTTCTGCAGTTGACACAGGCGCTATTTTGCGCGTCGCACTGTTTTTTGCAGTTTATCACTCCCGCTATTTTGCGCGTCGCACTGTTTTCTGCAGTATATCACTCGCGCTATTTTGCGCGTCGTACTATTTTCTGCAGTATATCACTGGCGCTATTTTGCGCGTCGCACTGTTTTGTGCAGTTTATCACTCGCGCTATTTTGCGCGTCGCACTGTTTTGTGCAGTTTATCACTCCCGCTATTTTTCGCGTCGCACAGTTTTGTGCAGTTCACACTCGCGCTATTTTGCGCGTCGCACTGTTTTGTGCAGTTCACACTCGCGCTATTTTGCGCGTCGCACTGTTTTGCGCAGTTTAACACTCCCGCTATTTTGCGCGTCGCACCATTTTCTGCAGTTTATCACTAGCGCTATTTTGCGCGTCGCACCATTTTCTACAGTTTATCACTCGCGCTATTTTGCGCGTCGCACTGTTTTGTGCAGTTTATCACTCGCGCAATTTTCAGCGTCGCACTGTTTTCTGCAGTATATCACTCGCGCTATTTTGCGCGTCGCACTGTTTTGTGCAGTTTATCACTCCCGCTATTTTGCGCGTCGCACTGTTTTGTGCAGTTCACACACGCGCTATTTTGCGCGTCGCACTGTTTTTTGCAGTTTATCACTCCCGCTATTTTGCGCGTCGCACTGTTTTGTGCAGTTTATCACTCGCGCAATTTTCAGCGTCGCGGTGTTTTCTGCAGTATATCACTCGCGCTATTTTGCGCGTCGCACTGTTTGGTGCAGTTTATCACTCCCGCTATTTTGCGCGTCGCACTGTTTTATGCAGTTCACACTCGCGCTATTTTGCGCGTCGCACTGTTTTGTGCAGTTTATCACTTCCGCAATTTTGCGCGTCGCACCATTTTCTGCAGTTTCTCACTCGCGCTATTTTGCGCGTCGCACTGTTTTGTGCAGTTTATCACTCCCGCTATTTTGCGCGTCGCACCATTTTCTGCAGTTTATCACTCGCGCTATTTTGCGCGTCGCACTGTTTTGTGCAGTTTATCACTCGCGCAATTTTCAGCGTCGCACTGTTTTCTGCAGTATATCACTCGCGCTATTTTGCGCGTCGCACTGTTTTGTGCAGTTTATCACTCCCGCTATTTTGCGCGTCGCACTGTTTTGTGCAGTTTATCACTCGCGCTATTTTGCGCGTCGCACTGTTTTGTGCAGTTCACACACGCGCTATTTTGCGCGTCGCACTGTTTTGTGCAGTTTATCACTCCCGCTATTTTGCGCGTCGCACTGTTTTCTGCAGTATATCACTCGCGCTATTTTGCGCGTCGTACTATTTTCTGCAGTATATCACTGGCGCTATTTTGCGCGTCGCACTGTTTTGTGCAGTTTATCACTCGCTCTATTTTGCGCGTCGCACTGTTTTCTGCAGTATATCACTCGCGCTATTTTGCACGTCGTACTATTTTCTGCAGTATATCACTGGCGCTATTTTGCGCGTCGCACTGTTTTGTGCAGTTTATCACTCGCGCTATTTTGCGCGTCGCACTGTTTTGTGCAGTTTATCACTCCCGCTATTTTTCGCGTCGCACCGTTTTGTGCAGTTCACACTCGCGCTATTTTGCG
This sequence comes from Camellia granthamiana, assembly GCA_036172215.1. NCBI lineage: Eukaryota > Viridiplantae > Streptophyta > Magnoliopsida > Ericales > Theaceae > Camellia > Camellia granthamiana. The sequence goes on from JAXFYN010000515.1 coordinate 4,669, forward strand.
CGTCGCACTGTTTTGTGCAGTTCACACTCGCGCTATTTTGCGCGTCGCACTGTTTTGCGCAGTTTATCACTCCCGCTATTTTGCGCGTCGCACCATTTTCTGCAATTTATCACTCGCGCTATTTTGCGCGTCGCACTGTTTTGTGCAGTTTATCACTCGCGCAATTTTCAGCGTCGCACTGTTTTCTGCAGTATATCACTCGCGCTATTTTGCGCGTCGCACTGTTTTGTGCAGTTTATCACTCCCGCTATTTTGCGCGTCGCACTGTTTTGTGCAGTTTATCACTCGCGCTATTTTGCGCGTCGCACTGTTTTGTGCAGTTCACACACGCGCTATTTTGCGCGTCGCACTGTTTTGTGCAGTTTATCACTCCCGCTATTTTGCGCGTCGCACTGTTTTCTGCAGTATATCACTCGCGCTATTTTGCGCGTCGTACTATTTTCTGCAGTATATCACTGGCGCTATTTTGCGCGTCGCACTGTTTTGTGCAGTTTATCACTCGCTCTATTTTGCGCGTCGCACTGTTTTCTGCAGTATATCACTCGCGCTATTTTGCACGTCGTACTATTTTCTGCAGTATATCACTGGCGCTATTTTGCGCGTCGCACTGTTTTGTGCAGTTTATCACTCGCGCTATTTTGCGCGTCGCACTGTTTTGTGCAGTTTATCACTCCCGCTATTTTTCGCGTCGCACCGTTTTGTGCAGTTCACACTCGCGCTATTTTGCGCGTCGCACTGTTTTGTGCAGTTCACACTCGCGCTATTTTGCGCGTCGCACTGTTTTGCGCAGTTTATCACTCCCGCTATTTTGCGCGTCGCACCATTTTCTGCAATTTATCACTCGCGCTATTTTGCGCGTCGCACTGTTTTGTGCAGTTTATCACTCGCGCAATTTTCAGCGTCGCACTGTTTTCTGCAGTATATCACTCGCGCTATTTTGCGCGTCGCACTGTTTTGTGCAGTTTATCACTCCCGCTATTTTGCGCGTCGCACTGTTTTGTGCAGTTTATCACTCGCGCTATTTTGCGCGTCGCACTGTTTTGTGCAGTTCACACACGCGCTATTTTGCGCGTCGCACTGTTTTGTGCAGTTTATCACTCCCGCTATTTTGCGCGTCGCACTGTTTTCTGCAGTATATCACTCGCGCTATTTTGCGCGTCGTACTATTTTCTGCAGTATATCACTGGCGCTATTTTGCGCGTCGCACTGTTTTGTGCAGTTTATCACTCGCTCTATTTTGCGCGTCGCACTGTTTTCTGCAGTATATCACTCGCGCTATTTTGCACGTCGTACTATTTTCTGCAGTATATCACTGGCGCTATTTTGCGCGTCGCACTGTTTTGTGCAGTTTATCACTCGCGCTATTTTGCGCGTCGCACTGTTTTGTGCAGTTTATCACTCCCGCTATTTTTCGCGTCGCACCGTTTTGTGCAGTTCACACTCGCGCTATTTTGCGCGTCGCACTGTTTTGTGCAGTTCACACTCGCGCTATTTTGCGCGTCGCACTGTTTTGCGCAGTTTATCACTCCCGCTATTTTGCGCGTCGCACCATTTTCTGCAATTTATCACTCGCGCTATTTTGCGCGTCGCACTGTTTTGTGCAGTTTATCACTCGCGCAATTTTCAGCGTCGCAGTGTTTTCTGCAGTATATCACTCGCGCTATTTTGCGCGTCGCACTGTTTTGTGCAGTTTATCACTCCCGCTATTTTGCGCGTCGCACTGTTTTGTGCAGTTCACACTCGCGCTATTTTGCGCGTCGCACTGTTTTGTGCAGTTTATCACTCGCGCTATTTTGCGCGTCGCACTGTTTTGTGCAGTTCACACACGCGCTATTTTGCGCGTCGCACTGTTTTGTGCAGTTTATCACTCCCGCTATTTTGCGCGTCGCACCATTTTCTGCAGTTTATCACTAGCGCTATTTTGCGCGTCGCACTGTTTTGTGCAGTTCACACTCGCGCTATTTTGCGCGTCGCACGGTTTTGCGCAGTTTAACACTCCCGCTATTTTGCGCGTCGCACCATTTTCTGCAGTTTATCACTAGCGCTATTTTGCGCGTCGCACCATTTTCTATAGTTTATCACTCGCGCTATTTTGCGCGTCGCACTGTTTTGTGCAGTTTATCACTCGCGCAATTTTCAGCGTCGCACAGTTTTCTGCAGTATATCACTCGCTATTTTGCGCGTCGCACTGTTTTGTGCAGTTTATCACTCCCGCTATTTTGCGCGTCGCAATGTTTTGTGCAGTTCACACACGCGCTATTTTGCGCGTCGCACTGTTTTTTGCAGTTTATCACTCCCGCTATTTTGCGCGTCGCACTGTTTTGTGCAGTTTATCACTCGCGCAATTTTCAGCGTCGCGGTGTTTTCTGCAGTATATCACTCGCGCTATTTTGCGCGTCGCACTGTTTGGTGCAGTTTATCACTCCCGCTATTTTGCGCGTCGCACTGTTTTATGCAGTTCACACTCGCGCTATTTTGCGCGTCGCACTGTTTTGCGCAGTTTATCACTTCCGCAATTTTGCGCGTCGCACCATTTTCTGCAGTTTATCACTCGCGCTATTTTGCGCGTCGCACTGTTTTGTGCAGTTTATCACTCGCGCTATTTTGCGCGTCGCACCATTTTCTGCAGTTTATCACTCGCGCTATTTTGCGCGTCGCACTGTTTTGTGCAGTTTATCACTCGCGCAATTTTCAGCGTCGCACTGTTTTCTGCAGTATATCACTCGCGCTATTTTGCGCGTCGCACTGTTTTGTGCAGTTTATCACTGCCGCTATTCTGCGCGTCGCACTGTTTTGTGCAGTTTATCACTCGCGCTATTTTGCGCGTCGCACTGTTTTGTGCAGTTCACACACGCGCTATTTTGCGCGTCGCACTGTTTTGTGCAGTTTATCACTCCCGCTATTTTGCGCGTCGCACTGTTTTCTGCAGTATATCACTCGCGCTATTTTGCGCGTCGTACTCTTTCTGCAGTATATCACTGGCGCTATTTTGCGCGTCGCACTGTTTTGTGCAGTTTATCACTCGCTCTATTTTGCGCGTCGCACTGTTTTCTGCAGTATATCACTCGCGCTATTTTGCACGTCGTACTATTTTCTGCAGTATATCACTGGCGCTATTTTGCGCGTCGCACTGTTTTGTGCAGTTTATCACTCGCGCTATTTTGTGCGTCACACTGTTTTGTGCAGTTTATCACTCCCGCTATTTTTCGCGTCGCACCGTTTTGTGCAGTTCACACTCGCGCTATTTTGCGCGTCGCACTGTTTTGTGCAGTTCACACTCGTGCTATTTTGTGCGTCGCACTGTTTTGTGCAGTTTATCACTCGCGCTATTTTGCGCGTCGCACCATTTTCTGCAGTTTATCACTCGCGCTATTTTGCGCGTCGCACTGTTTTGTGCAGTTTATCACTCGCGCAATTTTCAGCGTCGCACTGTTTTCTGCAGTATATCACTCGCGCTATTTTGCGCGTCGCACTGTTTTGTGCAGTTTATCACTCCCGCTATTTTGCGCGTCGCACTGTTTTGCGCAGTTTATCACTCCCGCTATTTTGCGCGTCGCACTGTTTTGTGCAGTTTATCACTCGCGCTATTTTGCGCGTCGCACTGTTTTGTGCAGTACACACACGCGCTATTTTGCGCGTCGCACTGTTTTATGCAGTTTATCACTCCCGCTATTTTGCGCGTCGCACTGTTTTCTGCAGTATATCACTCGCGCTATTTTGCGCGTCGTACTATTTTCTACAGTATATCACTGGCTATTTTGCGCGTCGCACTGTTTTGTGCAGTTTATCACTCGCGCTATTTTGCGCGTCGCACTGTTTTCTGCAGTATATCACTCGCGCTATTTTGCGCATCGTACTATTTTCTGCAGTATATCACTGGCGCTATTTTGCGCGTCGCACTGTTTTGTGCAGTTTTGCGCGTCGCACTGTTTTGTGCAATTTATCACTCGCGCTATTTTGCGCGTCGCACTGTTTTGTGCAGTTTATCACTCCCGCTATTTTTCGCGTCGCACCGTTTTGTGCAGTTCACACTCGTTCTATTTTGCGTGTCGCACTGTTTTGTGCAGTTCACACTCGCGCTATTTTGCGCGTCGCACTGTTTTGCGCAGTTTATCACTCCCGCTATTTTTGCGCGTCGCACCATTTTCTGCAGTTTATCACTCGCACTATTTTGCGCGTCGCACCATTTTTTGCAGTTTATCACTCGCGCTATTTTGCGCGTCGCACTGTTTTGTGCAGTTTATCACTCGCGCAATTTTCAGCGTCGCACTGTTTTCTGCAGTATATCACTCGCGCTATTTTGCGCGTCGCACTGTTTTCTGCAGTATATCACTCGCGCTATTTTGCGCGTCGTACTATTTTCTGCAGTATATCACTGGCGCTATTTTGCGCGTCGCACTGTTTTGTGCAGTTTATCACTCGCGCTATTTTGCGCGTCGCACTGTTTTCTGCAGTATATCACTCGCGCTATTTTGCGCGTCGTACTATTTTCTGCAGTATATCACTGGCGCTATTTTGCGCGTCGCACTGTTTTGTGCAGTTTACACTCGCGCTATATTGCGCGTCGCACTGTTTTGTGCAGTTTATCACTCGCGCTATTTTGCGCGTCGCACTGTTTTGTGCAGTTCACACACGCGCTATTTTGCGCGTCGCACTGTTTTGTGCAGTTTATCACTCCCGCTATTTTGCGCGTCGCACTGTTTTGTGCAGTTTATCACTCGCGCTATTTTGCGCGTCGCACTGTTTTGTGCAGTTTATCACTCGCGCTATTTTGTGTGTCGCACTGTTTTGTGCAGTTTATCACTCGCGCAATTTTCAGCGTCGCACTGTTTTATGCAGTATATCACTCGCGCTATTTTGCGCGTCGCACGGTTTTGTGCAGTTTATCACTCCCGCTATTTTGCGCGTCGCACTGTTTTGTACAGTTCACACTCGCGCTATTTTGCGCGTCGCACTGTTTTGTGCAGTTTATCACTCGCGCTATTTTGCGCGTCGCACTGTTTTGTGCAGTTCACACACGCGCTATTTTGCGCGTCGCACTGTTTTGTGCAGTTTATCACTCCTGCTATTTTGCGCGTCGCACTGTTTTCTGCAGTATATCACTCGCGCTATTTTGCGCGTCGTACTATTTTCTGCAGTATATCACTGGCGCTATTTTGCGCGTCGCACTGTTTTGTGCAGTTTATCACTCGCGCTATTTTGCACGTCGCACTGTTTTGTGCGGTTCACACACGCGCTATTTTGCGCGTCGCACTGTTTTGTGCAGTTTATCACTCCCGCTATTTTGCGCGTCGCACTGTTTTCTGCAGTATATCACTCGCGCTATTTTGCGCGTCGTACTATTTTCTGCAGTATATCACTGGCGCTATTTTGCGGGTCGCACTGTTTTGTGCAGTTTATCACTCGCGCTATTTTGCGCGTCGCATTGTTTTGTGCAGTTTATCACTCCCGCTATTTTTCGCGTCGCACCGTTTTGTGCAGTTCACACTCGCGCTATTTTGCGCGTCGCACTGTTTTGTGCAGTTCACACTCGCGCTATTTTGCGCGTCGCACTGTTTTGCGCAGTTTATCACTCCCGCTATTTTGCGCGTCGCACCATTTTCTGCAGTTTATCACTCGCGCTATTTTGCGCGTCGCACTGTTTTGTGCAGTTTATCACTCGCGCTATTTTGCGCGTCGCACTGTTTTGTGCAGTTTATCACTCGGGCAATTTTCAGCGTCGCACTGTTTTCTGCAGTATATCACTCGCGCTATTTTGCGCGTCGCACTGTTTTGTGCAGTTTATCACTCCCGCTATTTTGCGCGTCGCACCATTTTCTGCAGTTTATCACTCGCGCTATTTTGCGCGTCGCACTGTTTTGTGCAGTTTATCACTCGCGCTATTTTGCGCGTCGCACCATTTTCTGTAGTTTATCACTCGCGCTATTTTGCGCGTCGCACTGTTTTGTGCAGTTTATCACTCTCGCAATTTTCAGCGTCACACTGTTTTCTGCAGTTTATCACTCGCGCTATTTTGCGCGTCGTACTATTTTCTGCAGTTTATCACTCGCGCAATTTTCAGCGTCGCACTGTTTTCTGCAGTATATCACTCGCGCTATTTTGCGCGTCGCACTGTTTTGTGCAGTTTATCACTCCCGCTATTTTGCGCGTCGCACTGTTTTGTGCAGTTTATCACTCGCGCTATTTTGCGCGTCGCACTGTTTTGTGCAGTTCACACACGCGCTATTTTGCGCGTCGCACTCTTTTCTGCAGTATATCACTCGCGCTATTTTGCGCGTCGTACCATTTTCTGCAGTTTATCACTCGCGCTATTTTGCGCGTCGCACTGTTTTGTGCAGTTTATCACTCGCGCAATTTTCAGCGTCGCACTGTTTTCTGCAGTATATCACTCGCGCTATTTTGCGCGTCGCACTGTTTTGTGCAGTTTATCACTCCCGCTATTTTGCGCGTCGCACTGTTTTGTGCAGTTTATCACTCCCGCTATTTTGCGCGTCGCACTGTTTTGTGCAGTTTATCACTCGCGCTATTTTGCGCGTCGTACTGTTTTGTGCAGTACACACACGCGCTATTTTGCGCGTCGCACTGTTTTATGCAGTTTATCACTCCCGCTATTTTGCGCGTCGCACTGTTTTCTGCAGTATATCACTCGCGCTATTTTGCGCGTCGTACTATTTTCTACAGTATATCACTGGCTATTTTGCGCGTCGCACTGTTTTGTGCAGTTTATCACTCGCGCTATTTTGCGCGTCGCACTGTTTTCTGCAGTATATCACTCGCGCTATTTTGCGCATCGTACTATTTTCTGCAGTATATCACTGGCGCTATTTTGCGCGTCGCACTGTTTTGTGCAATTTATCACTCGCGCTATTTTGCGCGTCGCACTGTTTTGTGCAGTTTATCACTCCCGCTATTTTTCGCGTCGCACCGTTTTGTGCAGTTCACACTCGCTCTATTTTGCGTGTCGCACTGTTTTGTGCAGTTCACACTCGCGCTATTTTGCGCGTCGCACTGTTTTGCGCAGTTTATCACTCCCGCTATTTTTGCGCGTCGCACCATTTTCTGCAGTTTATCACTCGCACTATTTTGCGCGTCGCACCATTTTTTGCAGTTTATCACTCGCGCTATTTTGCGCGTCGCACTGTTTTGTGCAGTTTATCACTCGCGCAATTTTCAGCGTCGCACTGTTTTCTGCAGTATATCACTCGCGCTACTTTGCGCGTCGCACTGTTTTGTGCAGTTCACACTCGCGCTATTTTGCGCGTCGCACTGTTTTGTGCAGTTCACACACGCGCTAGTTTGCGCGTCGCACTGTTTTGTGCAGTTTATCACTCCCGCTACTTTGCGCGTCGCACTGTTTTCTGCAGTATATCACTCGCGCTATTTTGCGCGTCGTACTATTTTCTGCAGTATATCACTGGCGCTATTTTGCGCGTCGCACTGTTTTGTGCAGTTTATCACTCGCGCTATTTTGCGCGTCGCACTGTTTTCTGCAGTATATCACTCGCGCTATTTTGCGCGTCGTACTATTTTCTGCAGTATATCACTGGCGCTATTTTGCGCGTCGCACTGTTTTGTGCAGTTTACACTCGCGCTATATTGCGCGTCGCACTGTTTTGTGCAGTTTATCACTCGCGCTATTTTGCGCGTCGCACTGTTTTGTGCAGTTCACACACGCGCTATTTTGCGCGTCGCACTGTTTTGTGCAGTTTATCACTCCCGCTATTTTGCGCGTCGCACTGTTTTGTGCAGTTTATCACTCGCGCTATTTTGCGCGTCGCACTGTTTTGTGCAGTTTATCACTCGCGCTATTTTGTGTGTCGCACTGTTTTGTGCAGTTTATCACTCGCGCAATTTTCAGCGTCGCACTGTTTTATGCAGTATATCACTCGCGCTATTTTGCGCGTCGCACGGTTTTGTGCAGTTTATCACTCCCGCTATTTTGTGCGTCGCACTGTTTTGTACAGTTCACACTCGCGCTATTTTGCGCGTCGCACTGTTTTGTGCAGTTTATCACTCGCGCTATTTTGCGCGTCGCACTGTTTTGTGCAGTTTATCACTCGCGCAATTTTCAGCGTCGCACTGTTTTCTGCAGTATATCACTCGCGCTATTTTGCGCGTCGCACTGTTTTGTGCAGTTTATCACTCCCGCTATTTTGCGCGTCGCACTGTTTTGTGCAGTTCACACACGCGCTATTTTGCGCGTCGCACAGTTTTTTGCAGTTTATCACTCCCGCTATTTTGCGCGTCGCACTGTTTTGTGCAGTTTATCACTCGCGCAATTTTCAGCGTCGCGGTGTTTTCTGCAGTATATCACTCGCGCTATTTTGCGCGTCGCACTGTTTGGTGCAGTTTATCACTCCCGCTATTTTGCGCGTCGCACTGTTTTATGCAGTTCACACTCGCGCTATTTTGCGCGTCGCACTGTTTTGCGCAGTTTATCACTTCCGCAATTTTGCGCGTCGCACCATTTTCTGCAGTTTATCACTCGCGCTATTTTGCGCGTCGCACTGTTTTGTGCAGTTTATCACTCGCGCTATTTTGCGCGTCGCACCATTTTCTGCAGTTTATCACTCGCGCTATTTTGCGCGTCGCACTGTTTTGTGCAGTTTATCACTCGCGCAATTTTCAGCGTCGCACTGTTTTCTGCAGTATATCACTCGCGCTATTTTGCGCGTCGCACTGTTTTGTGCAGTTTATCACTCCCGCTATTTTGCGCGTCGCACTGTTTTGTGCAGTTTATCACTCGCGCTATTTTGCGCGTCGCACTGTTTTGTGCAGTTCACACACGCGCTATTTTGCGCGTCGCACTGTTTTGTGCAGTTTATCACTCCCGCTATTTTGCGCGTCGCACTGTTTTCTGCAGTATATCACTCGCGCTATTTTGCGCGTCGTACTATTTTCTGCAGTATATCACTGGCGCTATTTTGCGCGTCGCACTGTTTTGTGCAGTTTATCACTCGCTCTATTTTGCGCGTCGCACTGTTTTCTGCAGTATATCACTCGCGCTATTTTGCACGTCGTACTATTTTCTGCAGTATATCACTGGCGCTATTTTGCGCGTCGCACTGTTTTGTGCAGTTTATCACTCGCGCTATTTTGCGCGTCGCACTGTTTTGTGCAGTTTATCACTCCCGCTATTTTTCGCGTCGCACCGTTTTGTGCAGTTCACACTCGCGCTATTTTGCGCGTCGCACTGTTTTGTGCAGTTCACACTCGCGCTATTTTGCGCGTCGCACTGTTTTGCGCAGTTTATCACTCCCGCTATTTTGCGCGTCGCACCATTTTCTGCAATTTATCACTCGCGCTATTTTGCGCGTCGCACTGTTTTGTGCAGTTTATCACTCGCGCAATTTTCAGCGTCGCAGTGTTTTCTGCAGTATATCACTCGCGCTATTTTGCGCGTCGCACTGTTTTGTGCAGTTTATCACTCCCGCTATTTTGCGCGTCGCACTGTTTTGTGCAGTTCACACTCGCGCTATTTTGCGCGTCGCACTGTTTTGTGCAGTTTATCACTCGCGCTATTTTGCGCGTCGCACTGTTTTGTGCAGTTCACACACGCGCTATTTTGCGCGTCGCACTGTTTTGTGCAGTTTATCACTCCCGCTATTTTGCGCGTCGCACCATTTTCTGCAGTTTATCACTAGCGCTATTTTGCGCGTCGCACTGTTTTGTGCAGTTCACACTCGCGCTATTTTGCGCGTCGCACTGTTTTGCGCAGTTTAACACTCCCGCTATTTTGCGCGTCGCACCATTTTCTGCAGTTTATCACTAGCGCTATTTTGCGCGTCGCACCATTTTCTACAGTTTATCACTCGCGCTATTTTGCGCGTCGCACTGTTTCGTGCAGTTTATCACTCGCGCAATTTTCAGCGTCGCACTGTTTTCTGCAGTATATCACTCGCGCTATTTTGCGCGTCGCACTGTTTTGTGCAGTTTATCACTCCCGCTATTTTGCGCGTCGCACTGTTTTGTGCAGTTCACACACCCGCTATTTTGCGCGTCGCACTGTTTTTTGCAGTTTATCACTCGCGCAATTTTCAGCGTCGCGGTGTTTTCTGCAGTATATCACTCGCGCTATTTTGCGCGTCGCCCTGTTTGGTGCAGTTTATCACTCCCGCTATTTTGCGCGTCGCACTGTTTTATGCAGTTCACACTCGCGCTATTTTGCGCGTCGCACTGTTTTGCGCAGTTTATCACTTCCGCAATTTTGCGCGTCGCACCATTTTCTGCAGTTTATCACTCGCGCTATTTTGCGCGTCGCACTGTTTTGTGCAGTTTATCACTCGCGCAATTTTCAGCGTCGCACTGTTTTCTGCAGTATATCACTCGCGCTATTTTGCGCGTCGCACTATTTTGTGCAGTTTATCACTCCCGCTATTTTGCGCGTCGCACTGTTTTGTGCAGTTTATCACTCGCGCTATTTTGCGCGTCGCACTGTTTTGTGCAGTTCACACACGCGCTATTTTGCGCGTCGCACTGTTTTGTGCAGTTTATCACTCCCGCTATTTTGCGCGTCGCACTGTTTTGTGCAGTTTATCACTCCCGCTATTTTTCGCGTCGCACCGTTTTGTGCAGTTCACACTCGCGCTATTTTGCGCGTCGCACTGTTTTGTGCAGTTCACACTCGCGCTATTTTGCGCGTCGCACTGTTTTGCGCAGTTTATCACTCCCGCTATTTTGCGCGTCGCACCATTTTCTGCAATTTATCACTCGCGCTATTTTGCGCGTCGCACTGTTTTGTGCAGTTTATCACTCGCGCAATTTTCAGCGTCGCAGTGTTTTCTGCAGTATATCACTCGCGCTATTTTGCGCGTCGCACTGTTTTGTGCAGTTTATCACTCCCGCTATTTTGCGCGTCGCACTGTTTTGTGCAGTTCACACTCGCGCTATTTTGCGCGTCGCACTGTTTTGTGCAGTTTATCACTCGCGCTATTTTGCGCGTCGCACTGTTTTGTGCAGTTCACACACGCGCTATTTTGCGCGTCGCACTGTTTTGTGCAGTTTATCACTCCCGCTATTTTGCGCGTCGCACCATTTTCTGCAGTTTATCACTAGCGCTATTTTGCGCGTCGCACTGTTTTGTGCAGTTCACACTCGCGCTATTTTGCGCGTCGCACTGTTTTGCGCAGTTTAACACTCCCGCTATTTTGCGCGTCGCACCATTTTCTGCAGTTTATCACTAGCGCTATTTTGCGCGTCGCACCATTTTCTACAGTTTATCACTCGCGCTATTTTGCGCGTCACACTGTTTTGTGCAGTTTATCACTCGCGCAATTTTCAGCGTCGCACTGTTTTCTGCAGTATATCACTCGCGCTATTTTGCGCGTCGCACTGTTTTGTGCAGTTTATCACTCCCGCTATTTTGCGCGTCGCACTGTTTTGTGCAGTTCACACACGCGCTATTTTGCGCGTCGCACTGTTTTTTGCAGTTTATCACTCCCGCTATTTTGCGCGTCGCACTGTTTTGTGCAGTTTATCACTCGCGCAATTTTCAGCGTCGCGGTGTTTTCTGCAGTATATCACTCGCGCTATTTTGCGCGTCGCACTGTTTGGTGCAGTTTATCACTCCCGCTATTTTGCGCGTCGCACTGTTTTATGCAGTTCACACTCGCGCTATTTTGCGCGTCGCACTGTTTTGCGCAGTTTATCACTTCCGCAATTTTGCGCGTCGCACCATTTTCTGCAGTTTATCACTCGCGCTATTTTGCGCGTCGCACTGTTTTGTGCAGTTTATCACTCGCGCAATTTTCAGCGTCGCACTGTTTTCTGCAGTATATCACTCGCGCTATTTTGCGCGTCGCACTGTTTTGTGCAGTTTATCACTCCCGCTATTTTGCGCGTCGCACTGTTTTGTGCAGTTTATCACTCGCGCTATTTTGCGCGTCGCACTGTTTTGTGCAGTTCACACACGCGCTATTTTGCGCGTCGCACTGTTTTGTGCAGTTTATCACTCCCGCTATTTTGCGCGTCGCACTGTTTCCTGCAGTATATCACTCGCGCTATTTTGCGCGTCGTACTATTTTCTGCAGTATATCACTGGCGCTATTTTGCGCGTCGCACTGTTTTGTGCAGTTTATCACTCGCTCTATTTTGCGCGTCGCACTGTTTTCTGCAGTATATCACTCGCGCTATTTTGCACGTCGTACTATTTTCTGCAGTATATCACTGGCGCTATTTTGCGCGTCGCACTGTTTTGTGCAGTTTATCACTCGCGCTATTTTGTGCGTCGCACTGTTTTGTGCAGTTTATCACTCCCGCTATTTTTCGCGTCGCACCGTTTTGTGCAGTTCACACTCGCGCTATTTTGCGCGTCGCACTGTTTTGCGCAGTTTATCACTCCCGCTATTTTGCGCGTCGCACCATTTTCTGCAATTTATCACTCGCGCTATTTTGCGCGTCGCACTGTTTTGTGCAGTTTATCACTCGCGCAATTTTCAGCGTCGCAGTGTTTTCTGCAGTATATCACTCGCGCTATTTTGCGCGTCGCACTGTTTTGTGCAGTTCACACACGCGCTATTTTGCGCGTCGCACTGTTTTGTGCAGTTTATCACTCCCGCTATTTTGCGCGTCGCACCATTTTCTGCAGTTTATCACTAGCGCTATTTTGCGCGTCGCACTGTTTTGTGCAGTTCACACTCGCGCTATTTTGCGCGTCGCACTGTTTTGCGCAGTTTAACACTCCCGCTATTTTGCGCGTCGCACCATTTTCTGCATTTTATCACTAGCGCTATTTTGTGCGTCGCACCATTTTCTACAGTTTATCACTCGCGCTATTTTGCGCGTCGCACTGTTTTGTGCAGTTTATCACTCGCGCAATTTTCAGCGTCGCACTGTTTTCTGCAGTATATCACTCGCGCTATTTTGCGCGTCGCACTGTTTTGTGCAGTTTATCACTCCCGCTATTTTGCGCGTCGCACTGTTTTGTGCAGTTCACACACGCGCTATTTTGCGCGTCGCACTGTTTTTTGCAGTTTATCACTCCCGCTATTTTGCGCGTCGCACTGTTTTGTGCAGTTTATCACTCGCGCAATTTTCAGCGTCGCGGTGTTTTCTGCAGTATATCACTCGCGCTATTTTGCGCGTCGCACTGTTTGGTGCAGTTTATCACTCCCGCTATTTTGCGCGTCGCACTGTTTTATGCAGTTCACACTCGCGCTATTTTGCGCGTCGCACTGTTTTGCGCAGTTTATCACTTCCGCAATTTTGCGCGTCGCACCATTTTCTGCAGTTTATCACTCGCGCTATTTTGCGCGTCGCACTGTTTTGTGCAGTTTATCACTCGCGCTATTTTGCGCGTCGCACCGTTTTCTGCAGTTTATCACTCGCGCTATTTTGCGCGTCGCACTGTTTTGTGCAGTTTATCACTCGCGTAATTTTCAGCGTCGCACTGTTTTCTGCAGTATATCACTCGCGCTATTTTGCGCGTCGCACTGTTTTGTGCAGTTTATCACTCCCGCTATTTTGCGCGTCGCACTGTTTTGTGCAGTTCACACACGCGCTATTTTGCGCGTCGCACTGTTTTGTGCAGTTTATCACTCCCGCTATTTTTCGCGTCGCACCGTTTTGTGCAGTTCACACTCGCGCTATTTTGCGCGTCGCACTGTTTTGTGCAGTTCACACTCGCGCTATTTTGCGCGTCGCACTGTTTTGCGCAGTTTATCACTCCCGCTATTTTGCGCGTCGCACCATTTTCTGCAATTTATCACTCGCGCTATTTTGCGCGTCGCACTGTTTTGTGCAGTTTATCACTCGCGCAATTTTCAGCGTTTTCTGCAGTATATCACTCGCGCTATTTTGCGCGTCGCACTGTTTTGTGCAGTTTATCACTCCCGCTATTTTGCGCGTCGCACTGTTTTGTGCAGTTCACACTCGCGCTATTTTGCGCGTCGCACTGTTTTGTGCAGTTTATCACTCGCGCTATTTTGCGCGTCGCACTGTTTTGTGCAGTTCACACACGCGCTATTTTGCGCGTCGCACTGTTTTGTGCAGTTTATCACTCCCGCTATTTTGCGCGTCGCACCATTTTCTGCAGTTTATCACTAGCGCTATTTTGCGCGTCGCACTGTTTTGTGCAGTTCACACTCGCGCTATTTTGCGCGTCGCACTGTTTTGCGCAGTTTAACACTCCCGCTATTTTGCGCGTCGCACCATTTTCTGCAGTTTATCACTAGCGCTATTTTGCGCGTCGCACCATTTTCTACAGTTTATCACTCGCGCTATTTTGCGCGTCGCACTGTTTTGTGCAGTTTATCACTCGCGCAATTTTCAGCGTCGCACTGTTTTCTGCAGTATATCACTCGCGCTATTTTGCGCGTCGCACTGTTTTGTGCAGTTTATCACTCCCGCTATTTTGCGCGTCGCACTGTTTTGTGCAGTTCACACACGCGCTATTTTGCGCGTCGCACTGTTTTTTGCAGTTTATCACTCCCGCTATTTTGCGCGTCGCACTGTTTTGTGCAGTTTATCACTCGCGCAATTTTCAGCGTCGCGGTGTTTTCTGCAGTATATCACTCGCGCTATTTTGCGCGTCGCACTGTTTGGTGCAGTTTATCACTCCCGCTATTTTGCGCGTCGCACTGTTTTGTGCAGTTCACACACGCGCTATTTTGCGCGTCGCACTGTTTTTTGCAGTTTATCACTCCCGCTATTTTGCGCGTCGCACTGTTTTGTGCAGTTTATCACTCGCGCAATTTTCAGCGTCGCGGTGTTTTCTGCAGTATATCACTCGCGCTATTTTGCGCGTCGCACTGTTTGGTGCAGTTTATCACTCCCGCTATTTTGCGCGTCGCACTGTTTTATGCAGTTCACACTCGCGCTATTTTGCGCGTCGCACTGTTTTGCGCAGTTTATCACTTCCGCAATTTTGCGCGTCGCACCATTTTCTGCAGTTTATCACTCGCGCTATTTTGCGCGTCGCACTGTTTTGTGCAGTTTATCACTCGCGCTATTTTGCGCGTCGCACCATTTTCTGCAGTTTATCACTCGCGCTATTTTGCGCGTCGCACTGTTTTGTGCAGTTTATCACTCGCGCAATTTTCAGCGTCGCACTGTTTTCTGCAGTATATCACTCGCGCTATTTTGCGCGTCGCACTGTTTTGTGCAGTTTATCACTCCCGCTATTTTGCGCGTCGCACTGTTTTGTGCAGTTTATCACTCGCGCTATTTTGCGCGTCGCACTGTTTTGTGCAGTTCACACACGCGCTATTTTGCGCGTCGCACTGTTTTGTGCAGTTTATCACTCCCGCTATTTTGCGCGTCGCACTGTTTTCTGCAGTATATCACTCGCGCTATTTTGCGCGTCGTACTATTTTCTGCAGTATATCACTGGCGCTATTTTGCGCGTCGCACTGTTTTGTGCAGTTTATCACTCGCTCTATTTTGCGCGTCGCACTGTTTTCTGCAGTATATCACTCGCGCTATTTTGCACGTCGTACTATTTTCTGCAGTATATCACTGGCGCTATTTTGCGCGTCGCACTGTTTTGTGCAGTTTATCACTCGTGCTATTTTGTGCGTCGCACTGTTTTGTGCAGTTTATCACTCCCGCTATTTTTCGCGTCGCACCGTTTTGTGCAGTTCACACTCGCGCTATTTTGCGCGTCGCACTGTTTTGCGCAGTTTATCACTCCCGCTATTTTGCGCGTCGCACCATTTTCTGCAATTTATCACTCGCGCTATTTTGCGCGTCGCACTGTTTTGTGCAGTTTATCACTCGCGCAATTTTCAGCGTCGCAGTGTTTTCTGCAGTATATCACTCGCGCTATTTTGCGCGTCGCACTGTTTTGTGCAGTTTATCACTCCCGCTATTTTGCGCGTCGCACTGTTTTGTGCAGTTCACACTCGCGCTATTTTGCGCGTCGCACTGTTTTGTGCAGTTTATCACTCGCGCTATTTTGCGCGTCGCACTGTTTTGTGCAGTTCACACACGCGCTATTTTGCGCGTCGCACTGTTTTGTGCAGTTTATCACTCCTGCTATTTTGCGCGTCGCACTGTTTTCTGCAGTATATCACTCGCGCTATTTTGCGCGTCGTACTATTTTCTGCAGTATATCACTGGCGCTATTTTGCGCGTCGCACTGTTTTGTGCAGTTTATCACTCGCGCTATTTTGCACGTCGCAGAGTTTTGTGCAGTTTTCCACTTGCGCTATTTTGCGCGTCGCACTGTTTTGTGCAGTTTATCACTCCCGCTATTTTGCGCGTCGCACTGTTTTCTGCAGTATATCACTCGCGCTATTTTGCGCGTCGTACTATTTTCTGCAGTATATCACTGGCGCTATTTTGCGTGTCGCACTGTTTTGTGCAGTTTATCACTCGCGCTATTTTGCGCGTCGCATTGTTTTGTGCAGTTTATCACTCGCGCTATTTTGCGCGTCGCACTGTTTTGTGCAGTTCACACTCGCGCTATTTTGCGCGTCGCACTGTTTTGCGCAGTTTATCACTCCCGCTATTTTGCGCGTCGCACCATTTTCTGCAGTTTATCACTCGCGCTATTTTGCGCGTCGCACTGTTTTGTGCAGTTTATCACTCGCGCTATTTTGCGCGTCGCACTGTTTTGTGCAGTTTATCACTCGGGCAATTTTCAGCGTCGCACTGTTTTCTGCAGTATATCACTCGCGCTATTTTGCGCGTCGCACTGTTTTGTGCAGTTTATCACTCCCGCTATTTTGCGCGTCGCACCATTTTCTGCAGTTTATCACTCGCGCTATTTTGCGCGTCGCACTGTTTTGTGCAGTTTATCACTCGCGCTATTTTGCGCGTCGCACCATTTTCTGTAGTTTATCACTCGCGCTATTTTGCGCGTCGCACTGTTTTGTGCAGTTTATCACTCTCGCAATTTTCAGCGTCGCACTGTTTTCTGCAGTTTATCACTCGCGCTATTTTGCGCGTCGTACTATTTTCTGCAGTTTATCACTCGCGCAATTTTCAGCGTCGCACTGTTTTCTGCAGTATATCACTCGCGCTATTTTGCGCGTCGCACTGTTTTGTGCAGTTTATCACTCCCGCTATTTTGCGCGTCGCACTGTTTTGTGCAGTTTATCACTCGCGCTATTTTGCGCGTCGCACTGTTTTGTGCAGTTCACACACGCGCTATTTTGCGCGTCGCACTCTTTTCTGCAGTATATCACTCGCGCTATTTTGCGCGTCGTACTATTTTCTGCAGTATATCACTGGCGTTATTTTGTGCGTCGCACTGTTTTGTGCAGTTTATCACTCGCGCTATTTTGCGCGTCGCACTGTTTTGTGCAGTTTATCACTCCCGCTATTTTTCGCGTCGCACCGTTTTGTGCAGTTCACACTCGCGCTATTTTGCGCGTCGCACTGTTTTGTGCAGTTCACACTCGCGCTATTTTGCGCGTCGCACTGTTTTGTGCAGTTTATCACTCCCGCTATTTTGCGCGTCGCACTGTTTTGTGCAGTTCACACTCGCGCTGTTTTGCGCGTCGCACTGTTTTGCGCAGTTTATCACTCCCGCTATTTTGCGCGTCGCACCATTTTCTGCAGTTTATCACTCGCGCTATTTTGCGCGTCGCACTGTTTTGTCCAGTTTATCACCCGCGCTATTTTGCGCGTCGCACTGTTTTGTGCAGTTTATCACTCCCGCTATTTTTCGCGTCGCACCGTTTTGTGCAGTTCACACTCGCGCTATTTTGCGCGTCGCACTGTTTTGTGCAGTTCACACTCGTGCTATTTTGTGCGTCGCACTGTTTTGTGCAGTTTATCACTCGCGCTATTTTGCGCGTCGCACCATTATCTGCAGTTTATCACTCGCGCTATTTTGTGCGTCGCACTGTTTTGTGCAGTTTATCACTCGCGCAATTTTCAGCGTCGCACTGTTTTCTGCAGTATATCACTCGCGCTATTTTGCGCGTCGCACTGTTTTGTGCAGTTTATCACTCCCGCTATTTTGCGCGTCGCACTGTTTTGTGCAGTTTATCACTCCCGCTATTTTGCGCGTCGCACTGTTTTGTGCAGTTCACACACGCGCTATTTTGCGCGTCGCACTGTTTTTTGCAGTTTATCACTCCCGCTATTTTGCGCGTCGCACTGTTTTGTGCAGTTTATCACTCGCGCAATTTTCAGCGTCGCACTGTTTTCTGCAGTATATCACTCGCGCTATTTTGCGCGTCGCACTGTTTTGTGCAGTTTATCACTCCCGCTATTTTGCGCGTCGCACTGTTTTGTGCAGTTCACACACGCGCTATTTTGCGCGTCGCACTGTTTTTTGCAGTTTATCACTCCCGCTATTTTGCGCGTCGCACTGTTTTGTGCAGTTTATCACTCGCGCAATTTTCAGCGTCGCGGTGTTTTCTGCAGTATATCACTCGCGCTATTTTGCGCGTCGCACTGTTTTGCGCAGTTTATCACTTCCGCAATTTTGCGCGTCGCACCATTTTCTGCAGTTTATCACTCGCGCTATTTTGCGCGTCGCACTGTTTTGTGCAGTTTATCACTCGCGCTATTTTGCGCGTCGCACCATTTTCTGCAGTTTATCACTCCCGCTATTTTGCGCGTCGCACTGTTTTGTGCAGTTTATCACTCGCGCAATTTTCAGCGTCGCACTGTTTTCTGCAGTATATCACTCGCGCTATTTTGCGCGTCGCACTGTTTTGTGCAGTTTATCACTCCCGCTATTTTGCGCGTCGCACTGTTTTGTGCAGTTTATCACTCGCGCTATTTTGCGCGTCGCACTGTTTTGTGCAGTTCACACACGCGCTATTTTGCGCGTCGCACTGTTTTGTGCAGTTTATCACTCCCGCTATTTTGCGCGTCGCACTGTTTTCTGCAGTATATCACTGGCGCTATTTTGCGCGTCGTACTATTTTCTGCAGTATATCACTGGCGCTATTTTGCGCGTCGCACTGTTTTGTGCAGTTTATCACTCGCGCTATTTTGCGCGTCGCACTGTTTTGTGCAGTTTATCACTCCCGCTATTTTTCGCGTCGCACCGTTTTGTGCAGTTCACACTCGCGCTATTTTGCGCGTCGCACTGTTTTGTGCAGTTCACACTCGCGCTATTTTGCGCGTCGCACTGTTTTGCGCAGTTTATCACTCCCGCTATTTTGCGCGTCGCACCATTTTCTGCAATTTATCACTCGCGCTATTTTGCGCGTCGCACTGTTTTGTGCAGTTTATCACTCGCGCAATTTTCAGCGTCGCAGTGTTTTCTGCAGTATATCACTCGCGCTATTTTGCGCGTCGCACTGTTTTGTGCAGTTTATCACTCCCGCTATTTTGCGCGTCGCACTGTTTTGTGCAGTTCACACTCGCGCTATTTTGCGCGTCGCACTGTTTTGTGCAGTTTATCACTCGCGCTATTTTGCGCGTCGCACTGTTTTGTGCAGTTCACACACGCGCTATTTTGCGCGTCGCACTGTTTTGTGCAGTTTATCACTCCCGCTATTTTGCGCGTCGCACCATTTTCTGCAGTTTATCACTAGCGCTATTTTGCGCGTCGCACTGTTTTGTGCAGTTCACACTCGCGCTATTTTGCGCGTCGCACTGTTTTGCGCAGTTTAACACTCCCGCTATTTTGCGCGTCGCACCATTTTCTGCAGTTTATCACTAGCGCTATTTTGCGCGTCGCACCATTTTCTACAGTTTATCACTCGCGCTATTTTGCGCGTCGCACTGTTTCGTGCAGTTTATCACTCGCGCAATTTTCAGCGTCGCACTGTTTTCTGCAGTATATCACTCGCGCTATTTTGCGCGTCGCACTGTTTTGTGCAGTTTATCACTCCCGCTATTTTGCGCGTCGCACTGTTTTGTGCAGTTCACACACCCGCTATTTTGCGCGTCGCACTGTTTTTTTGCAGTTTATCACTCGCGCAATTTTCAGCGTCGCGGTGTTTTCTGCAGTATATCACTCGCGCTATTTTGCGCGTCGCCCTGTTTGGTGCAGTTTATCACTCCCGCTATTTTGCGCGTCGCACTGTTTTATGCAGTTCACACTCGCGCTATTTTGCGCGTCGCACTGTTTTGCGCAGTTTATCACTTCCGCAATTTTGCGCGTCGCACCATTTTCTGCAGTTTATCACTCGCGCTATTTTGCGCGTCGCACTGTTTTGTGCAGTTTATCACTCGCGCAATTTTCAGCGTCGCACTGTTTTCTGCAGTATATCACTCGCGCTATTTTGCGCGTCGCACTATTTTGTGCAGTTTATCACTCCCGCTATTTTGCGCGTCGCACTGTTTTGTGCAGTTTATCACTCGCGCTATTTTGCGCGTCGCACTGTTTTGTGCAGTTCACACACGCGCTATTTTGCGCGTCGCACTGTTTTGTGCAGTTTATCACTCCCGCTATTTTGCGCGTCGCACTGTTTTGTGCAGTTTATCACTCCCGCTATTTTTCGCGTCGCACCGTTTTGTGCAGTTCACACTCGCGCTATTTTGCGCGTCGCACTGTTTTGTGCAGTTCACACTCGCGCTATTTTGCGCGTCGCACTGTTTTGCGCAGTTTATCACTCCCGCTATTTTGCGCGTCGCACCATTTTCTGCAATTTATCACTCGCGCTATTTTGCGCGTCGCACTGTTTTGTGCAGTTTATCACTCGCGCAATTTTCAGCGTCGCAGTGTTTTCTGCAGTATATCACTCGCGCTATTTTGCGCGTCGCACTGTTTTGTGCAGTTTATCACTCCCGCTATTTTGCGCGTCGCACTGTTTTGTGCAGTTCACACTCGCGCTATTTTGCGCGTCGCACTGTTTTGTGCAGTTTATCACTCGCGCTATTTTGCGCGTCGCACTGTTTTGTGCAGTTCACACACGCGCTATTTTGCGCGTCGCACTGTTTTGTGCAGTTTATCACTCCCGCTATTTTGCGCGTCGCACCATTTTCTGCAGTTTATCACTAGCGCTATTTTGCGCGTCGCACTGTTTTGTGCAGTTCACACTCGCGCTATTTTGCGCGTCGCACTGTTTTGCGCAGTTTAACACTCCCGCTATTTTGCGCGTCGCACCATTTTCTGCAGTTTATCACTAGCGCTATTTTGCGCGTCGCACCATTTTCTACAGTTTATCACTCGCGCTATTTTGCGCGTCACACTGTTTTGTGCAGTTTATCACTCGCGCAATTTTCAGCGTCGCACTGTTTTCTGCAGTATATCACTCGCGCTATTTTGCGCGTCGCACTGTTTTGTGCAGTTTATCACTCCCGCTATTTTGCGCGTCGCACTGTTTTGTGCAGTTCACACACGCGCTATTTTGCGCGTCGCACTGTTTTTTGCAGTTTATCACTCCCGCTATTTTGCGCGTCGCACTGTTTTGTGCAGTTTATCACTCGCGCAATTTTCAGCGTCGCGGTGTTTTCTGCAGTATATCACTCGCGCTATTTTGCGCGTCGCACTGTTTGGTGCAGTTTATCACTCCCGCTATTTTGCGCGTCGCACTGTTTTATGCAGTTCACACTCGCGCTATTTTGCGCGTCGCACTGTTTTGCGCAGTTTATCACTTCCGCAATTTTGCGCGTCGCACCATTTTCTGCAGTTTATCACTCGCGCTATTTTGCGCGTCGCACTGTTTTGTGCAGTTTATCACTCGCGCAATTTTCAGCGTCGCACTGTTTTCTGCAGTATATCACTCGCGCTATTTTGCGCGTCGCACTGTTTTGTGCAGTTTATCACTCCCGCTATTTTGCGCGTCGCACTGTTTTGTGCAGTTTATCACTCGCGCTATTTTGCGCGTCGCACTGTTTTGTGCAGTTCACACACGCGCTATTTTGCGCGTCGCACTGTTTTGTGCAGTTTATCACTCCCGCTATTTTGCGCGTCGCACTGTTTCCTGCAGTATATCACTCGCGCTATTTTGCGCGTCGTACTATTTTCTGCAGTATATCACTGGCGCTATTTTGCGCGTCGCACTGTTTTGTGCAGTTTATCACTCGCTCTATTTTGCGCGTCGCACTGTTTTCTGCAGTATATCACTCGCGCTATTTTGCACGTCGTACTATTTTCTGCAGTATATCACTGGCGCTATTTTGCGCGTCGCACTGTTTTGTGCAGTTTATCACTCGCGCTATTTTGTGCGTCGCACTGTTTTGTGCAGTTTATCACTCCCGCTATTTTTCGCGTCGCACCGTTTTGTGCAGTTCACACTCGCGCTATTTTGCGCGTCGCACTGTTTTGCGCAGTTTATCACTCCCGCTATTTTGCGCGTCGCACCATTTTCTGCAATTTATCACTCGCGCTATTTTGCGCGTCGCACTGTTTTGTGCAGTTTATCACTCGCGCAATTTTCAGCGTCGCAGTGTTTTCTGCAGTATATCACTCGCGCTATTTTGCGCGTCGCACTGTTTTGTGCAGTTCACACACGCGCTATTTTGCGCGTCGCACTGTTTTGTGCAGTTTATCACTCCCGCTATTTTGCGCGTCGCACCATTTTCTGCAGTTTATCACTAGCGCTATTTTGCGCGTCGCACTGTTTTGTGCAGTTCACACTCGCGCTATTTTGCGCGTCGCACTGTTTTGCGCAGTTTAACACTCCCGCTATTTTGCGCGTCGCACCATTTTCTGCATTTTATCACTAGCGCTATTTTGTGCGTCGCACCATTTTCTACAGTTTATCACTCGCGCTATTTTGCGCGTCGCACTGTTTTGTGCAGTTTATCACTCGCGCAATTTTCAGCGTCGCACTGTTTTCTGCAGTATATCACTCGCGCTATTTTGCGCGTCGCACTGTTTTGTGCAGTTTATCACTCCCGCTATTTTGCGCGTCGCACTGTTTTGTGCAGTTCACACACGCGCTATTTTGCGCGTCGCACTGTTTTTTGCAGTTTATCACTCCCGCTATTTTGCGCGTCGCACTGTTTTGTGCAGTTTATCACTCGCGCAATTTTCAGCGTCGCGGTGTTTTCTGCAGTATATCACTCGCGCTATTTTGCGCGTCGCACTGTTTGGTGCAGTTTATCACTCCCGCTATTTTGCGCGTCGCACTGTTTTATGGAGTTCACACTCGCGCTATTTTGCGCGTCGCACTGTTTTGCGCAGTTTATCACTTCCGCAATTTTGCGCGTCGCACCATTTTCTGCAGTTTATCACTCGCGCTATTTTGCGCGTCGCACTGTTTTGTGCAGTTTATCACTCGCGCTATTTTGCGCGTCGCACCGTTTTCTGCAGTTTATCACTCGCGCTATTTTGCGCGTCGCACTGTTTTGTGCAGTTTATCACTCGCGTAATTTTCAGCGTCGCACTGTTTTCTGCAGTATATCACTCGCGCTATTTTGCGCGTCGCACTGTTTTGTGCAGTTTATCACTCCCGCTATTTTGCGCGTCGCACTGTTTTGTGCAGTTTATCACTCGCGCTATTTTGCGCGTCGCACTGTTTTGTGCAGTTCACACACGCGCTATTTTGCGCGTCGCACTGTTTTGTGCAGTTTATCACTCCCGCTATTTTTCGCGTCGCACCGTTTTGTGCAGTTCACACTCGCGCTATTTTGCGCGTCGCACTGTTTTGTGCAGTTCACACTCGCGCTATTTTGCGCGTCGCACTGTTTTGCGCAGTTTATCACTCCCGCTATTTTGCGCGTCGCACCATTTTCTGCAATTTATCACTCGCGCTATTTTGCGCGTCGCACTGTTTTGTGCAGTTTATCACTCGCGCAATTTTCAGCGTTTTCTGCAGTATATCACTCGCGCTATTTTGCGCGTCGCACTGTTTTGTGCAGTTTATCACTCCCGCTATTTTGCGCGTCGCACTGTTTTGTGCAGTTCACACTCGCGCTATTTTGCGCGTCGCACTGTTTTGTGCAGTTTATCACTCGCGCTATTTTGCGCGTCGCACTGTTTTGTGCAGTTCACACACGCGCTATTTTGCGCGTCGCACTGTTTTGTGCAGTTTATCACTCCCGCTATTTTGCGCGTCGCACCATTTTCTGCAGTTTATCACTAGCGCTATTTTGCGCGTCGCACTGTTTTGTGCAGTTCACACTCGCGCTATTTTGCGCGTCGCACTGTTTTGCGCAGTTTAACACTCCCGCTATTTTGCGCGTCGCACCATTTTCTGCAGTTTATCACTAGCGCTATTTTGCGCGTCGCACCATTTTCTACAGTTTATCACTCGCGCTATTTTGCGCGTCGCACTGTTTTGTGCAGTTTATCACTCGCGCAATTTTCAGCGTCGCACTGTTTTCTGCAGTATATCACTCGCGCTATTTTGCGCGTCGCACTGTTTTGTGCAGTTTATCACTCCCGCTATTTTGCGCGTCGCACTGTTTTGTGCAGTTCACACACGCGCTATTTTGCGCGTCGCACTGTTTTTTGCAGTTTATCACTCCCGCTATTTTGCGCGTCGCACTGTTTTGTGCAGTTTATCACTCGCGCAATTTTCAGCGTCGCGGTGTTTTCTGCAGTATATCACTCGCGCTATTTTGCGCGTCGCACTGTTTGGTGCAGTTTATCACTCCCGCTATTTTGCGCGTCGCACTGTTTTGTGCAGTTCACACACGCGCTATTTTGCGCGTCGCACTGTTTTTTGCAGTTTATCACTCCCGCTATTTTGCGCGTCGCACTGTTTTGTGCAGTTTATCACTCGCGCAATTTTCAGCGTCGCGGTGTTTTCTGCAGTATATCACTCGCGCTATTTTGCGCGTCGCACTGTTTGGTGCAGTTTATCACTCCCGCTATTTTGCGCGTCGCACTGTTTTATGCAGTTCACACTCGCGCTATTTTGCGCGTCGCACTGTTTTGCGCAGTTTATCACTTCCGCAATTTTGCGCGTCGCACCATTTTCTGCAGTTTATCACTCGCGCTATTTTGCGCGTCGCACTGTTTTGTGCAGTTTATCACTCGCGCTATTTTGCGCGTCGCACCATTTTCTGCAGTTTATCACTCGCGCTATTTTGCGCGTCGCACTGTTTTGTGCAGTTTATCACTCGCGCAATTTTCAGCGTCGCACTGTTTTCTGCAGTATATCACTCGCGCTATTTTGCGCGTCGCACTGTTTTGTGCAGTTTATCACTCCCGCTATTTTGCGCGTCGCACTGTTTTGTGCAGTTTATCACTCGCGCTATTTTGCGCGTCGCACTGTTTTGTGCAGTTCACACACGCGCTATTTTGCGCGTCGCACTGTTTTGTGCAGTTTATCACTCCCGCTATTTTGCGCGTCGCACTGTTTTCTGCAGTATATCACTCGCGCTATTTTGCGCGTCGTACTATTTTCTGCAGTATATCACTGGCGCTATTTTGCGCGTCGCACTGTTTTGTGCAGTTTATCACTCGCTCTATTTTGCGCGTCGCACTGTTTTCTGCAGTATATCACTCGCGCTATTTTGCACGTCGTACTATTTTCTGCAGTATATCACTGGCGCTATTTTGCGCGTCGCACTGTTTTGTGCAGTTTATCACTCGTGCTATTTTGTGCGTCGCACTGTTTTGTGCAGTTTATCACTCCCGCTATTTTTCGCGTCGCACCGTTTTGTGCAGTTCACACTCGCGCTATTTTGCGCGTCGCACTGTTTTGCGCAGTTTATCACTCCCGCTATTTTGCGCGTCGCACCATTTTCTGCAATTTATCACTCGCGCTATTTTGCGCGTCGCACTGTTTTGTGCAGTTTATCACTCGCGCAATTTTCAGCGTCGCAGTGTTTTCTGCAGTATATCACTCGCGCTATTTTGCGCGTCGCACTGTTTTGTGCAGTTTATCACTCCCGCTATTTTGCGCGTCGCACTGTTTTGTGCAGTTCACACTCGCGCTATTTTGCGCGTCGCACTGTTTTGTGCAGTTTATCACTCGCGCTATTTTGCGCGTCGCACTGTTTTGTGCAGTTCACACACGCGCTATTTTGCGCGTCGCACTGTTTTGTGCAGTTTATCACTCCTGCTATTTTGCGCGTCGCACTGTTTTCTGCAGTATATCACTCGCGCTATTTTGCGCGTCGTACTATTTTCTGCAGTATATCACTGGCGCTATTTTGCGCGTCGCACTGTTTTGTGCAGTTTATCACTCGCGCTATTTTGCACGTCGCAGAGTTTTGTGCAGTTTTCCACTTGCGCTATTTTGCGCGTCGCACTGTTTTGTGCAGTTTATCACTCCCGCTATTTTGCGCGTCGCACTGTTTTCTGCAGTATATCACTCGCGCTATTTTGCGCGTCGTACTATTTTCTGCAGTATATCACTGGCGCTATTTTGCGTGTCGCACTGTTTTGTGCAGTTTATCACTCGCGCTATTTTGCGCGTCGCATTGTTTTGTGCAGTTTATCACTCGCGCTATTTTGCGCGTCGCACTGTTTTGTGCAGTTCACACTCGCGCTATTTTGCGCGTCGCACTGTTTTGCGCAGTTTATCACTCCCGCTATTTTGCGCGTCGCACCATTTTCTGCAGTTTATCACTCGCGCTATTTTGCGCGTCGCACTGTTTTGTGCAGTTTATCACTCGCGCTATTTTGCGCGTCGCACTGTTTTGTGCAGTTTATCACTCGGGCAATTTTCAGCGTCGCACTGTTTTCTGCAGTATATCACTCGCGCTATTTTGCGCGTCGCACTGTTTTGTGCAGTTTATCACTCCCGCTATTTTGCGCGTCGCACCATTTTCTGCAGTTTATCACTCGCGCTATTTTGCGCGTCGCACTGTTTTGTGCAGTTTATCACTCGCGCTATTTTGCGCGTCGCACCATTTTCTGTAGTTTATCACTCGCGCTATTTTGCGCGTCGCACTGTTTTGTGCAGTTTATCACTCTCGCAATTTTCAGCGTCGCACTGTTTTCTGCAGTTTATCACTCGCGCTATTTTGCGCGTCGTACTATTTTCTGCAGTTTATCACTCGCGCAATTTTCAGCGTCGCACTGTTTTCTGCAGTATATCACTCGCGCTATTTTGCGCGTCGCACTGTTTTGTGCAGTTTATCACTCCCGCTATTTTGCGCGTCGCACTGTTTTGTGCAGTTTATCACTCGCGCTATTTTGCGCGTCGCACTGTTTTGTGCAGTTCACACACGCGCTATTTTGCGCGTCGCACTCTTTTCTGCAGTATATCACTCGCGCTATTTTGCGCGTCGTACTATTTTCTGCAGTATATCACTGGCGTTATTTTGTGCGTCGCACTGTTTTGTGCAGTTTATCACTCGCGCTATTTTGCGCGTCGCACTGTTTTGTGCAGTTTATCACTCCCGCTATTTTTCGCGTCGCACCGTTTTGTGCAGTTCACACTCGCGCTATTTTGCGCGTCGCACTGTTTTGTGCAGTTCACACTCGCGCTATTTTGCGCGTCGCACTGTTTTGTGCAGTTTATCACTCCCGCTATTTTGCGCGTCGCACTGTTTTGTGCAGTTCACACTCGCGCTGTTTTGCGCGTCGCACTGTTTTGCGCAGTTTATCACTCCCGCTATTTTGCGCGTCGCACCATTTTCTGCAGTTTATCACTCGCGCTATTTTGCGCGTCGCACTGTTTTGTCCAGTTTATCACCCGCGCTATTTTGCGCGTCGCACTGTTTTGTGCAGTTTATCACTCCCGCTATTTTTCGCGTCGCACCGTTTTGTGCAGTTCACACTCGCGCTATTTTGCGCGTCGCACTGTTTTCTGCAGTTCACACTCGTGCTATTTTGTGCGTCGCACTGTTTTGTGCAGTTTATCACTCGCGCTATTTTGCGCGTCGCACCATTATCTGCAGTTTATCACTCGCGCTATTTTGTGCGTCGCACTGTTTTGTGCAGTTTATCACTCGCGCAATTTTCAGCGTCGCACTGTTTTCTGCAGTATATCACTCGCGCTATTTTGCGCGTCGCACTGTTTTGTGCAGTTTATCACTCCCGCTATTTTGCGCGTCGCACTGTTTTGTGCAGTTTATCACTCCCGCTATTTTGCGCGTCGCACTGTTTTGTGCAGTTCACACACGCGCTATTTTGCGCGTCGCACTGTTTTTTGCAGTTTATCACTCCCGCTATTTTGCGCGTCGCACTGTTTTGTGCAGTTTATCACTCGCGCAATTTTCAGCGTCGCACTGTTTTCTGCAGTATATCACTCGCGCTATTTTGCGCGTCGCACTGTTTTGTGCAGTTTATCACTCCCGCTATTTTGCGCGTCGCACTGTTTTGTGCAGTTCACACACGCGCTATTTTGCGCGTCGCACTGTTTTTTGCAGTTTATCACTCCCGCTATTTTGCGCGTCGCACTGTTTTGTGCAGTTTATCACTCGCGCAATTTTCAGCGTCGCGGTGTTTTCTGCAGTATATCACTCGCGCTATTTTGCGCGTCGCACTGTTTTGCGCAGTTTATCACTTCCGCAATTTTGCGCGTCGCACCATTTTCTGCAGTTTATCACTCGCGCTATTTTGCGCGTCGCACTGTTTTGTGCAGTTTATCACTCGCGCTATTTTGCGCGTCGCACCATTTTCTGCAGTTTATCACTCCCGCTATTTTGCGCGTCGCACTGTTTTGTGCAGTTTATCACTCGCGCAATTTTCAGCGTCGCACTGTTTTCTGCAGTATATCACTCGCGCTATTTTGCGCGTCGCACTGTTTTGTGCAGTTTATCACTCCCGCTATTTTGCGCGTCGCACTGTTTTGTGCAGTTTATCACTCGCGCTATTTTGCGCGTCGCACTGTTTTGTGCAGTTCACACACGCGCTATTTTGCGCGTCGCACTGTTTTGTGCAGTTTATCACTCCCGCTATTTTGCGCGTCGCACTGTTTTCTGCAGTATATCACTGGCGCTATTTTGCGCGTCGTACTATTTTCTGCAGTATATCACTGGCGCTATTTTGCGCGTCGCACTGTTTTGTGCAGTTTATCACTCGCTCTATTTTGCGCGTCGCACTGTTTTCTGCAGTATATCACTCGCGCTATTTTGCACGTCGTACTATTTTCTGCAGTATATCACTGGCGCTATTTTGCGCGTCGCACTGTTTTGTGCAGTTTATCACTCGCGCTATTTTGTGCGTCGCACTGTTTTGTGCAGTTTATCACTCCCGCTATTTTTCGCGTCGCACCGTTTTGTGCAGTTCACACTCGCGCTATTTTGCGCGTCGCACTGTTTTGCGCAGTTTATCACCTCCGCTATTTTGCGCGTCGCACCATTTTCTGCAATTTATCACTCGCGCTATTTTGCGCGTCGCACTGTTTTGTGCAGTTTATCACTCGCGCAATTTTCAGCGTCGGAGTGTTTTCTGCAGTATATCACTCGCGCTATTTTGCGCGTCGCACTGTTTTGTGCAGTTTATCACTCCCGCTATTTTGCGCGTCGCACTGTTTTGTGCAGTTCACACTCGCGCTATTTTGCGCGTCGCACTGTTTTGTGCAGTTTATCACTCGCGCTATTTTGCGCGTCGCACTGTTTTGTGCAGTTCACACACGCGCTATTTTGCGCGTCGCACTGTTTTGTGCAGTTTATCACTCCTGCTATTTTGCGCGTCGCACTGTTTTCTGCAGTATATCACTCGCGCTATTTTGCGCGTCGTACTATTTTCTGCAGTATATCACTGGCGCTATTTTGCGCGTCGCACTGTTTTGTGCAGTTTATCACTCGCGCTATTTTGCACGTCGCACAGTTTTGTGCAGTTTTCCACTTGCGCTATTTTGCGCGTCGCACTGTTTTGTGCGGTTCACACACGCGCTATTTTGCGCGTCGCACTGTTTTGTGCAGTTTATCACTCCCGCTATTTTGCGCGTCGCACTGTTTTCTGCAGTATATCACTCGCGCTATTTTGCGCGTCGTACTATTTTCTGCAGTATATCACTGGCGCTATTTTGCGTGTCGCACTGTTTTGTGCAGTTTATCACTCGCGCTATTTTGCGCGTCGCATTGTTTTGTGCAGTTTATCACTCGCGCTATTTTGCGCGTCGCACTGTTTTGTGCAGTTCACACTCGCGCTATTTTGCGCGTCGCACTGTTTTGCGCAGTTTATCACTCCCGCTATTTTGCGCGTCGCACCATTTTCTGCAGTTTATCACTCGCGCTATTTTGCGCGTCGCACTGTTTTGTGCAGTTTATCACTCGCGCTATTTTGCGCGTCGCACTGTTTTGTGCAGTTTATCACTCGGGCAATTTTCAGCGTCGCACTGTTTTCTGCAGTATATCACTCGCGCTATTTTGCGCGTCGCACTGTTTTGTGCAGTTTATCACTCCCGCTATTTTGCGCGTCGCACCATTTTCTGCAGTTTATCACTCGCGTCTATTTTGCGCGTCGCACTGTTTTGTGCAGTTTATCACTCGCGCTATTTTGCGCGTCGCACCATTTTCTGTAGTTTATCACTCGCGCTATTTTGCGCGTCGCACTGTTTTGTGCAGTTTATCACTCTCGCAATTTTCAGCGTCGCACTGTTTTCTGCAGTTTATCACTCGCGCTATTTTGCGCGTCGTACTATTTTCTGCAGTTTATCACTCGCGCAATTTTCAGCGTCGCACTGTTTTCTGCAGTATATCACTCGCGCTATTTTGCGCGTCGCACTGTTTTGTGCAGTTTATCACTCCCGCTATTTTGCGCGTCGCACTGTTTTGTGCAGTTTATCACTCGCGCTATTTTGCGCGTCGCACTGTTTTGTGCAGTTCACACACGCGCTATTTTGCGCGTCGCAGTCTTTTCTGCAGTATATCACTCGCGCTATTTTGCGCGTCGTACTATTTTCTGCAGTATATCACTGGCGTTATTTTGTGCGTCGCACTGTTTTGTGCAGTTTATCACTCGCGCTATTTTGCGCGTCCCACTGTTTTGTGCAGTTTATCACTCCCGCTATTTTTCGCGTCGCACCGTTTTGTGCAGTTCACACTCGCGCTATTTTGCGCGTCGCACTGTTTTGTGCAGTTTATCACTCCCGCTATTTTGCGCGTCGCACCATTTTCTGCAGTTTATCACTCGCGCTATTTTGCGCGTCGCACTGTTTTGTGCAGTTTATCACTCCCGCTATTTTGCGCGTCGCACTGTTTTGTGCAGTTCACACTCGCGCTGTTTTGCGCGTCGCACTGTTTTGCGCAGTTTATCACTCCCGCTATTTTGCGCGTCGCACCATTTTCTGCAGTTTATCACTCGCGCTATTTTGCGCGTCGCACTGTTTTGTCCAGTTTATCACCCGCGCTATTTTGCGCGTCGCACTGTTTTGTGCAGTTTATCACTCCCGCTATTTTTCGCGTCGCACCGTTTTGTGCAGTTCACACTCGGGCTATTTTGCGCGTCGCACTGTTTTGTGCAGTTCACACTCGTGCTATTTTGTGCGTCGCACTGTTTTGTGCAGTTTATCACTCGCGCTATTTTGCGCGTCGCACCATTTTCTGCAGTTTATCACTCGCGCTATTTTGCGCGTCGCACTGTTTTGTGCAGTTTATCACTCGCGCAATTTTCAGCGTCGCGGTGTTTTCTGCAGTATATCACTCGCGCTATTTTGCGCGTCGCACTGTTTTGCGCAGTTTATCACTTCCGCAATTTTGCGCGTCGCACCATTTTCTGCAGTTTATCACTCGCGCTATTTTGCGCGTCGCACTGTTTTGTGCAGTTTATCACTCGCGCTATTTTGCGCGTCGCACCATTTTCTGCAGTTTATCACTCGCGCTATTTTGCGCGTCGCACTGTTTTGTGCAGTTTATCACTCGCGCAATTTTCAGCGTCGCACTGTTTTCTGCAGTATATCACTCGCGCTATTTTGCGCGTCGCACTGTTTTGTGCAGTTTATCACTCCCGCTATTTTGCGCGTCGCACTGTTTTGTGCAGTTTATCACTCGCGCTATTTTGCGCGTCGCACTGTTTTGTGCAGTTCACACACGCGCTATTTTGCGCGTCGCACTGTTTTGTGCAGTTTATCACTCCCGCTATTTTGCGCGTCGCACTGTTTTCTGCAGTATATCACTGGCGCTATTTTGCGCGTCGTACTATTTTCTGCAGTATATCACTGGCGCTATTTTGCGCGTCGCACTGTTTTGTGCAGTTTATCACTCGCTCTATTTTGCGCGTCGCACTGTTTTCTGCAGTATATCACTCGCGCTATTTTGCACGTCGTACTATTTTCTGCAGTATATCACTGGCGCTATTTTGCGCGTCGCACTGTTTTGTGCAGTTTATCACTCGCGCTATTTTGTGCGTCGCACTGTTTTGTGCAGTTTATCACTCCCGCTATTTTTCGCGTCGCACCGTTTTGTGCAGTTCACACTCGCGCTATTTTGCGCGTCGCACTGTTTTGCGCAGTTTATCACCTCCGCTATTTTGCGCGTCGCACCATTTTCTGCAATTTATCACTCGCGCTATTTTGCGCGTCGCACTGTTTTGTGCAGTTTATCACTCGCGCAATTTTCAGCGTCGCAGTGTTTTCTGCAGTATATCACTCGCGCTATTTTGCGCGTCGCACTGTTTTGTGCAGTTTATCACTCCCGCTATTTTGCGCGTCGCACTGTTTTGTGCAGTTCACACTCGCGCTATTTTGCGCGTCGCACTGTTTTGTGCAGTTTATCACTCGCGCTATTTTGCGCGTCGCACTGTTTTGTGCAGTTCACACACGCGCTATTTTGCGCGTCGCACTGTTTTGTGCAGTTTATCACTCCTGCTATTTTGCGCGTCGCACTGTTTTCTGCAGTATATCACTCGCGCTATTTTGCGCGTCGTACTATTTTCTGCAGTATATCACTGGCGCTATTTTGCGCGTCGCACTGTTTTGTGCAGTTTATCACTCGCGCTATTTTGCACGTCGCACAGTTTTGTGCAGTTTTCCACTTGCGCTATTTTGCGCGTCGCACTGTTTTGTGCGGTTCACACACGCGCTATTTTGCGCGTCGCACTGTTTTGTGCAGTTTATCACTCCCGCTATTTTGCGCGTCGCACTGTTTTCTGCAGTATATCACTCGCGCTATTTTGCGCGTCGTACTATTTTCTGCAGTATATCACTGGCGCTATTTTGCGTGTCGCACTGTTTTGTGCAGTTTATCACTCGCGCTATTTTGCGCGTCGCATTGTTTTGTGCAGTTTATCACTCGCGCTATTTTGCGCGTCGCACTGTTTTGTGCAGTTCACACTCGCGCTATTTTGCGCGTCGCACTGTTTTGCGCAGTTTATCACTCCCGCTATTTTGCGCGTCGCACCATTTTCTGCAGTTTATCACTCGCGCTATTTTGCGCGTCGCACTGTTTTGTGCAGTTTATCACTCGCGCTATTTTGCGCGTCGCACTGTTTTGTGCAGTTTATCACTCGGGCAATTTTCAGCGTCGCACTGTTTTCTGCAGTATATCACTCGCGCTATTTTGCGCGTCGCACTGTTTTGTGCAGTTTATCACTCCCGCTATTTTGCGCGTCGCACCATTTTCTGCAGTTTATCACTCGCGCTATTTTGCGCGTCGCACTGTTTTGTGCAGTTTATCACTCGCGCTATTTTGCGCGTCGCACCATTTTCTGTAGTTTATCACTCGCGCTATTTTGCGCGTCGCACTGTTTTGTGCAGTTTATCACTCTCGCAATTTTCAGCGTCGCACTGTTTTCTGCAGTTTATCACTCGCGCTATTTTGCGCGTCGTACTATTTTCTGCAGTTTATCACTCGCGCAATTTTCAGCGTCGCACTGTTTTCTGCAGTATATCACTCGCGCTATTTTGCGCGTCGCACTGTTTTGTGCAGTTTATCACTCCCGCTATTTTGCGCGTCGCACTGTTTTGTGCAGTTTATCACTCGCGCTATTTTGCGCGTCGCACTGTTTTGTGCAGTTCACACACGCGCTATTTTGCGCGTCGCACTCTTTTCTGCAGTATATCACTCGCGCTATTTTGCGCGTCGTACTATTTTCTGCAGTATATCACTGGCGTTATTTTGTGCGTCGCACTGTTTTGTGCAGTTTATCACTCGCGCTATTTTGCGCGTCCCACTGTTTTGTGCAGTTTATCACTCCAGCTATTTTTCGCGTCGCACCGTTTTGTGCAGTTCACACTCGCGCTATTTTGCGCGTCGCACTGTTTTGTGCAGTTCACACTCGCGCTATTTTGCGCGTCGCACTGTTTTCTGCAGTATATCACTGGCGTTATTTTGTGCGTCGCACTGTTTTGTGCAGTTTATCACTCGCGCTATTTTGCGCGTCCCACTGTTTTGTGCAGTTTATCACTCCCGCTATTTTGCGCGTCGCACTGTTTTGTGCAGTTCACACTCGCGCTGTTTTGCGCGTCGCACTGTTTTGCGCAGTTTATCACTCCCGCTATTTTGCGCGTCGCACCATTTTCTGCAGTTTATCACTCGCGCTATTTTGCGCGTCGCACTGTTTTGTCCAGTTTATCACCCGCGCTATTTTGCGCGTCGCACTGTTTTGTGCAGTTTATCACTCCCGCTATTTTTCGCGTCGCACCGTTTTGTGCAGTTCACACTCGCGCTATTTTGCGCGTCGCACTGTTTTGTGCAGTTCACACTCGTGCTATTTTGTGCGTCGCACTGTTTTGTGCAGTTTATCACTCGCGCTATTTTGCGCGTCGCACCATTTTCTGCAGTTTATCACTCGCGCTATTTTGCGCGTCGCACTGTTTTGTGCAGTTTATCACTCGCGCAATTTTCAGCGTCGCACTGTTTTCTGCAGTATATCACTCGCGCTATTTTGCGCGTCGCACTGTTTTGTGCAGTTTATCACTCCCGCTATTTTGCGCGTCGCACTGTTTTGTGCAGTTTATCACTCCCGCTATTTTGCGCGTCGCACTGTTTTGTGCAGTTCACACACGCGCTATTTTGCGCGTCGCACTGTTTTTTGCAGTTTATCACTCCCGCTATTTTGCGCGTCGCACTGTTTTGTGCAGTTTATCACTCGCGCAATTTTCAGCGTCGCACTGTTTTCTGCAGTATATCACTCGCGCTATTTTGCGCGTCGCACTGTTTTGTGCAGTTTATCACTCCCGCTATTTTGCGCGTCGCACTGTTTTGTGCAGTTCACACACGCGCTATTTTGCGCGTCGCACTGTTTTTTGCAGTTTATCACTCCCGCTATTTTGCGCGTCGCACTGTTTTGTGCAGTTTATCACTCGCGCAATTTTCAGCGTCGCGGTGTTTTCTGCAGTATATCACTCGCGCTATTTTGCGCGTCGCACTGTTTTGCGCAGTTTATCACTTCCGCAATTTTGCGCGTCGCACCATTTTCTGCAGTTTATCACTCGCGCTATTTTGCGCGTCGCACTGTTTTGTGCAGTTTATCACTCGCGCTATTTTGCGCGTCGCACCATTTTCTGCAGTTTATCACTCGCGCTATTTTGCGCGTCGCACTGTTTTGTGCAGTTTATCACTCGCGCAATTTTCAGCGTCGCACTGTTTTCTGCAGTATATCACTCGCGCTATTTTGCGCGTCGCACTGTTTTGTGCAGTTTATCACTCCCGCTATTTTGCGCGTCGCACTGTTTTGTGCAGTTTATCACTCGCGCTATTTTGCGCGTCGCACTGTTTTGTGCAGTTCACACACGCGCTATTTTGCGCGTCGCACTGTTTTGTGCAGTTTATCACTCCCGCTATTTTGCGCGTCGCACTGTTTTCTGCAGTATATCACTGGCGCTATTTTGCGCGTCGTACTATTTTCTGCAGTATATCACTGGCGCTATTTTGCGCGTCGCACTGTTTTGTGCAGTTTATCACTCGCTCTATTTTGCGCGTCGCACTGTTTTCTGCAGTATATCACTCGCGCTATTTTGCACGTCGTACTATTTTCTGCAGTATATCACTGGCGCTATTTTGCGCGTCGCACTGTTTTGTGCAGTTTATCACTCGCGCTATTTTGTGCGTCGCACTGTTTTGTGCAGTTTATCACTCCCGCTATTTTTCGCGTCGCACCGTTTTGTGCAGTTCACACTCGCGCTATTTTGCGCGTCGCACTGTTTTGCGCAGTTTATCACCTCCGCTATTTTGCGCGTCGCACCATTTTCTGCAATTTATCACTCGCGCTATTTTGCGCGTCGCACTGTTTTGTGCAGTTTATCACTCGCGCAATTTTCAGCGTCGCAGTGTTTTCTGCAGTATATCACTCGCGCTATTTTGCGCGTCGCACTGTTTTGTGCAGTTTATCACTCTCGCTATTTTGCGCGTCGCACTGTTTTGTGCAGTTCACACTCGCGCTATTTTGCGCGTCGCACTGTTTTGTGCAGTTTATCACTCGCGCTATTTTGCGCGTCGCACTGTTTTGTGCAGTTCACACACGCGCTATTTTGCGCGTCGCACTGTTTTGTGCAGTTTATCACTCCTGCTATTTTGCGCGTCGCACTGTTTTCTGCAGTATATCACTCGCGCTATTTTGCGCGTCGTACTATTTTCTGCAGTATATCACTGGCGCTATTTTGCGCGTCGCACTGTTTTGTGCAGTTTATCACTCGCGCTATTTTGCACGTCGCACAGTTTTGTGCAGTTTTCCACTTGCGCTATTTTGCGCGTCGCACTGTTTTGTGCGGTTCACACACGCGCTATTTTGCGCGTCGCACTGTTTTGTGCAGTTTATCACTCCCGCTATTTTGCGCGTCGCACTGTTTTCTGCAGTATATCACTCGCGCTATTTTGCGCGTCGTACTATTTTCTGCAGTATATCACTGGCGCTATTTTGCGTGTCGCACTGTTTTGTGCAGTTTATCACTCGCGCTATTTTGTGCGTCGCATTGTTTTGTGCAGTTTATCACTCGCGCTATTTTGCGCGTCGCACTGTTTTGTGCAGTTCACACTCGCGCTATTTTGCGCGTCGCACTGTTTTGCGCAGTTTATCACTCCCGCTATTTTGCGCGTCGCACCATTTTCTGCAGTTTATCACTCGCGCTATTTTGCGCGTCGCACTGTTTTGTGCAGTTTATCACTCGCGCTATTTTGCGCGTCGCACTGTTTTGTGCAGTTTATCACTCGGGCAATTTTCAGCGTCGCACTGTTTTCTGCAGTATATCACTCGCGCTATTTTGCGCGTCGCACTGTTTTGTGCAGTTTATCACTCCCGCTATTTTGCGCGTCGCACCATTTTCTGCAGTTTATCACTCGCGCTATTTTGCGCGTCGCACTGTTTTGTGCAGTTTATCACTCGCGCTATTTTGCGCGTCGCACCATTTTCTGTAGTTTATCACTCGCGCTATTTTGCGCGTCGCACTGTTTTGTGCAGTTTATCACTCTCGCAATTTTCAGCGTCGCACTGTTTTCTGCAGTTTATCACTCGCGCTATTTTGCGCGTCGTACTATTTTCTGCAGTTTATCACTCGCGCAATTTTCAGCGTCGCACTGTTTTCTGCAGTATATCACTCGCGCTATTTTGCGCGTCGCACTGTTTTGTGCAGTTTATCACTCCCGCTATTTTGCGCGTCGCACTGTTTTGTGCAGTTTATCACTCGCGCTATTTTGCGCGTCGCACTGTTTTGTGCAGTTCACACACGCGCTATTTTGCGCGTCGCACTCTTTTCTGCAGTATATCACTCGCGCTATTTTGCGCGTCGTACTATTTTCTGCAGTATATCACTGGCGTTATTTTGTGCGTCGCACTGTTTTGTGCAGTTTATCACTCGCGCTATTTTGCGCGTCCCACTGTTTTGTGCAGTTTATCACTCCCGCTATTTTTCGCGTCGCACCGTTTTGTGCAGTTCACACTCGCGCTATTTTGCGCGTCGCACTGTTTTGTGCAGTTCACACTCGCGCTATTTTGCGCGTCGCACTGTTTTGTGCAGTTTATCACTCCCGCTATTTTGCGCGTCGCACCATTTTCTGCAGTTTATCACTCGCGCTATTTTGCGCGTCGCACTGTTTTGTGCAGTTTATCACTCCCGCTATTTTGCGCGTCGCACTGTTTTGTGCAGTTCACACTCGCGCTGTTTTGCGCGTCGCACTGTTTTGCGCAGTTTATCACTCCCGCTATTTTGCGCGTCGCACCATTTTCTGCAGTTTATCACTCGCGCTATTTTGCGCGTCGCACTGTTTTGTCCAGTTTATCACCCGCGCTATTTTGCGCGTCGCACTGTTTTGTGCAGTTTATCACTCCCGCTATTTTTCGCGTCGCACCGTTTTGTGCAGTTCACACTCGCGCTGTTTTGCGCATCGCACTGTTTTGTGCAGTTTATCACTCGCGCTATTTTGCGCGTCGCACCATTTTCTGCAGTTTATCACTCGCGCTATTTTGCGCGTCGCACTGTTTTGTGCAGTTTATCACTCGCGCAATTTTCAGCGTCGCACTGTTTTCTGCAGTATATCACTCGCGCTATTTTGCGCGTCGCACTGTTTTGTGCAGTTTATCACTCCCGCTATTTTGCGCGTCGCACTGTTTTGTGCAGTTTATCACTCCCGGTATTTTGCGCGTCGCACTGTTTTGTGCAGTTTATCACTCGCGCTATTTTGCGCGTCGCACTGTTTTGTGCAGTACACACACGCGCTATTTTGCGCGTCGCACTGTTTTATGCAGTTTATCACTCCCGCTATTTTGCGCGTCGCACTGTTTTCTGCAGTATATCACTCGCGCTATTTTGCGCGTCGTACTATTTTCTACAGTATATCACTGGCTATTTTGCGCGTCGCACTGTTTTGTGCAGTTTATCACTCGCGCTATTTTGCGCGTCGCACTGTTTTCTGCAGTATATCACTCGCGCTATTTTGCGCGTCGTACTATTTTCTGCAGTATATCACTGGCGCTATTTTGCGCGTCGCACTGTTTTGTGCAATTTATCACTCGCGCTATTTTGCGCGTCGCACTGTTTTGTGCAGTTTATCACTCCCGCTATTTTTCGCGTCGCACCGTTTTGTGCAGTTCACACTCGCTCTATTTTGCGTGTCGCACTGTTTTGTGCAGTTCACACTCGCGCTATTTTGCGCGTCGCACTGTTTTGCGCAGTTTATCACTCCCGCTATTTTTGCGCGTCGCACCATTTTCTGCAGTTTATCACTCGCACTATTTTGCGCGTCGCACCATTTTTTGCAGTTTATCACTCGCGCTATTTTGCGCGTCGCACTGTTTTGTGCAGTTTATCACTCGCGCAATTTTCAGCGTCGCACTGTTTTCTGCAGTATATCACTCGCGCTACTTTGCGCGTCGCACAGTTTTGTGCAGTTCACACTCGCGCTATTTTGCGCGTCGCACTGTTTTGTGCAGTTCACACACGCGCTAGTTTGCGCGTCGCACTGTTTTGTGCAGTTTATCACTCCCGCTACTTTGCGCGTCGCACTGTTTTCTGCAGTATATCACTCGCGCTATTTTGCGCGTCGTACTATTTTCTGTAGTATATCACTGGCGCTATTTTGCGCGTCGCACTGTTTTGTGCAGTTTATCACTCGCGGTATTTTGCGCGTCGCACTGTTTTCTGCAGTATATCACTCGCGCTATTTTGCGCGTCGTACTATTTTCTGCAGTATATCACTGGCGCTATTTTGCGCGTCGCACTGTTTTGTGCAGTTTACACTCGCGCTATATTGCGCGTCGCACTGTTTTGTGCAGTTTATCACTCGCGCTATTTTGCGCGTCGCACTGTTTTGTGCAGTTCACACACGCGCTATTTTGCGCGTCGCACTGTTTTGTGCAGTTTATCACTCCCGCTATTTTGCGCGTCGCACTGTTTTGTGCAGTTCACACTCGCGCTGTTTTGCGCGTCGCACTGTTTTGCGCAGTTTATCACTCCCGCTATTTTGCGCGTCGCACCATTTTCTGCAGTTTATCACTCGCGCTATTTTGCGCGTCGCACTGTTTTGTGCAGTTTATCACTCCCGCTATTTTTCGCGTCGCACCGTTTTGTGCAGTTCACACTCGCGCTATTTTGCGCGTCGCACTGTTTTGTGCAGTTCACACTCGTGCTATTTTGTGCGTCGCACTGTTTTGTGCAGTTTATCACTCGCGCTATTTTGCGCGTCGCACCATTTTCTGCAGTTTATCACTCACGCTATTTTGCGCGTCGCACTGTTTTGTGCAGTTTATCACTCGCGCAATTTTCAGCGTCGCACTGTTTTCTGCAGTATATCACTCGCGCTATTTTGCGCGTCGCACTGTTTTGTGCAGTTTATCACTCCCGCTATTTTGCGCGTCGCACTGTTTTGTGCAGTTTATCACTCCCGCTATTTTGCGCGTCGCACTGTTTTGTGCAGTTTATCACTCGCGCTATTTTGCGCGTCGCACTGTTTTGTGCAGTACACACACGCGCTATTTTGCGCGTCGCACTGTTTTATGCAGTTTATCACTCCCGCTATTTTGCGCGTCGCACTGTTTTCTGCAGTATATCACTCGCGCTATTTTGCGCGTCGTACTATTTTCTACAGTATATCACTGGCTATTTTGCGCGTCGCACTGTTTTGTGCAGTTTATCACTCGCGCTATTTTGCGCGTCGCACTGTTTTCTGCAGTATATCACTCGCGCTATTTTGCGCGTCGTACTATTTTCTGCAGTATATCACTGGCGCTATTTTGCGCGTCGCACTGTTTTGTGCAATTTATCACTCGCGCTATTTTGCGCGTCGCACTGTTTTGTGCAGTTTATCACTCCCGCTATTTTTCGCGTCGCACCGTTTTGTGCAGTTCACACTCGCTCTATTTTGCGTGTCGCACTGTTTTGTGCAGTTCACACTCGCGCTATTTTGCGCGTCGCACTGTTTTGCGCAGTTTATCACTCCCGCTATTTTTGCGCGTCGCACCATTTTCTGCAGTTTATCACTCGCACTATTTTGCGCGTCGCACCATTTTTTGCAGTTTATCACTCGCGCTATTTTGCGCGTCGCACTGTTTTGTGCAGTTTATCACTCGCGCAATTTTCAGCGTCGCACTGTTTTCTGCAGTATATCACTCGCGCTACTTTGCGCGTCGCACAGTTTTGTGCAGTTCACACTCGCGCTATTTTGCGCGTCGCACTGTTTTGTGCAGTTTACACTCGCGCTATATTGCGCGTCGCACTGTTTTGTGCAGTTTATCACTCGCGCTATTTTGCGCGTCGCACTGTTTTGTGCAGTTCACACACGCGCTATTTTGCGCGTCGCACTGTTTTGTGCAGTTTATCACTCCCGCTATTTTGCGCGTCGCACTGTTTTGTGCAGTTTATCACTCGCGCTATTTTGTGTGTCGCACTGTTTTGTGCAGTTTATCACTCGCGCAATTTTCAGCGTCGCACTGTTTTATGCAGTATATCACTCGCGCTATTTTGCGCGTCGCACGGTTTTGTGCAGTTTATCACTCCCGCTATTTTGCGCGTCGCACTGTTTTGTACAGTTCACACTCGCGCTATTTTGCGCGTCGCACTGTTTTGTGCAGTTTATCACTCGCGCTATTTTGCGCGTCGCACTGTTTTGTGCAGTTCACACACGCGCTATTTTGCGCGTCGCACTGTTTTCTGCAGTTTATCACTCGCGCTATTTTGCACGTCGCACTGTTTTGTGCAGTTTATCACTCCCGCTATTTTTCGCGTCGCACCGTTTTGTGCAGTTCACACTCGCGCTATTTTGCGTGTCGCACTGTTTTGTGCAGTTCACACTCGCGCTATTTTGCGCGTCGCACTGTTTTGCGCAGTTTATCACTCCCGCGATTTTGCGCGTCGAACCATTTTCTGCAGTTTATCACTCGCGCTATTTTGCGCGTCGCACCATTTTTTGCAGTTTATCACTCGCGCTATTTTGCGCGTCGCACTGTTTTGTGCAGTTTATCACTCGCGCAATTTTCAGCGTCGCACTGTTTTCTGCAGTATATCACTCGCGCTACTTTGCGCGTCGCACTGTTTTGTGCAGTTTATCACTCCCGCTATTTTGCGCGTCGCACTATGTTGTGCAGTTCACACTCGCGCTATTTTGCGCGTCGCACTGTTTTTTGCAGTTTATCACTCCCGTTATTTTGCGCGTCGCACTGTTTTGCGCAGTTTATCACTCCCGCTATTTTGCGCGTCGAACCATTTTCTGCAGTTTATCACTCGCGCTATTTTGCGCGTCGCACCATTTTTTGCAGTTTATCACTCGCGCTATTTTGCGCGTCGCACTGTTTTGTGCAGTTTATCACTCGCGCAATTTTCAGCGTCGCACTGTTTTCTGCAGTATATCACTCGCGCTACTTTGCGCGTCGCACTGTTTTGCGCAGTTTATCACTCCCGCTATTTTGCGCGTCGCACCATTTTCTGCAGTTTATCACGCGCGCTATTTTGCGCGTCACACTGTTTTGTGCAGTTTATCACCCGCGCTATTTTGCGCGTCGCACTGTTTTGTGCAGTTTATCACTCCCGCTATTTTTCGCGTCGCACCGTTTTGTGCAGTTCACACTCGCGCTATTTTGCGCGTCGCACTGTTTTGTGCAGTTCACACTCGTGCTATTTTGTGCGTCGCACTGTTTTGTGCAGTTTATCACTCGCGCTATTTTGCGCGTCGCACCATTTTCTGCAGTTTATCACTCGCGCTATTTTGCGCGTCGCACTGTTTTGTGCAGTTTATCACTCGCGCAATTTTCAGCGTCGCACTGTTTTCTGCAGTATATCACTCGCGCTATTTTGCGCGTCGCACTGTTTTGTGCAGTTTATCACTCCCGCTATTTTGCGCGTCGCACTGTTTTGTGCAGTTTATCACTCCCGCTATTTTGCGCGTCGCACTGTTTTGTGCAGTTTATCACTCGCGCTATTTTGCGCGTCGCACTGTTTTGTGCAGTACACACACGCGCTATTTTGCGCGTCGCACTGTTTTATGCAGTTTATCACTCCCGCTATTTTGCGCGTCGCACTGTTTTCTGCAGTATATCACTCGCGCTATTTTGCGCGTCGTACTATTTTCTACAGTATATCACTGGCTATTTTGCGCGTCGCACTGTTTTGTGCAGTTTATCACTCGCGCTATTTTGCGCGTCGCACTGTTTTCTGCAGTATATCACTCGCGCTATTTTGCGCGTCGTACTATTTTCTGCAGTATATCACTGGCGCTA
Organism: Camellia granthamiana; assembly: GCA_036172215.1. Classification (NCBI taxonomy): domain Eukaryota; kingdom Viridiplantae; phylum Streptophyta; class Magnoliopsida; order Ericales; family Theaceae; genus Camellia; species Camellia granthamiana. The sequence goes on from JAXFYN010000515.1 coordinate 47,396, forward strand.
TTTTGCGCGTCGCACTGTTTTGTGCAATTTATCACTCGCGCTATTTTGCGCGTCGCACTGTTTTGTGCGGTTTATCACTCCCGCTATTTTTCGCGTCGCACCGTTTTGTGCAGTTCACACTCGCTCTATTTTGCGTGTCGCACTGTTTTGTGCAGTTCACACTCGCGCTATTTTGCGCGTCGCACTGTTTTGCGCAGTTTATCACTCCCGCTATTTTTGCGCGTCGCACCATTTTCTGCAGTTTATCACTCGCACTATTTTGCGCGTCGCACCATTTTTTGCAGTTTATCACTCGCGCTATTTTGCGCGTCGCACTGTTTTGTGCAGTTTATCACTCGCGCAATTTTCAGCGTCGCACTGTTTTCTGCAGTATATCACTCGCGCTACTTTGCGCGTCGCACAGTTTTGTGCAGTTCACACTCGCGCTATTTTGCGCGTCGCACTGTTTTGTGCAGTTTACACTCGCGCTATATTTCGCGTCGCACTGTTTTGTGCAGTTTATCACTCGCGCTATTTTGCGCGTCGCACTGTTTTGTGCAGTTCACACACGCGCTATTTTGCGCGTCGCACTGTTTTGTGCAGTTTATCACTCCCGCTATTTTGCGCGTCGCACTGTTTTGTACAGTTCACACTCGCGCTATTTTGCGCGTCGCACTGTTTTGTGCAGTTTATCACTCGCGCTATTTTGCGCGTCGCACTGTTTTGTGCAGTTCACACACGCGCTATTTTGCGCGTCGCACTGTTTTCTGCAGTTTATCACTCGCGCTATTTTGCACGTCGCACTGTTTTGTGCAGTTTATCACTCCCGCTATTTTTCGCGTCGCACCGTTTTGTGCAGTTCACACTCGCGCTATTTTGCGTGTCGCACTGTTTTGTGCAGTTCACACTCGCGCTATTTTGCGCGTCGCACTGTTTTGCGCAGTTTATCACTCCCGCGATTTTGCGCGTCGAACCATTTTCTGCAGTTTATCACTCGCGCTATTTTGCGCGTCGCACCATTTTTTGCAGTTTATCACTCGCGCTATTTTGCGCGTCGCACTGTTTTGTGCAGTTTATCACTCGCGCAATTTTCAGCGTCGCACTGTTTTCTGCAGTATATCACTCGCGCTACTTTGCGCGTCGCACTGTTTTGTGCAGTTTATCACTCCCGCTATTTTGCGCGTCGCACTATGTTGTGCAGTTCACACTCGCGCTATTTTGCGCGTCGCACTGTTTTTTGCAGTTTATCACTCCCGTTATTTTGCGCGTCGCACTGTTTTGCGCAGTTTATCACTCCCGCTATTTTGCGCGTCGAACCATTTTCTGCAGTTTATCACTCGCGCTATTTTGCGCGTCGCACCATTTTTTGCAGTTTATCACTCGCGCTATTTTGCGCGTCGCACTGTTTTGTGCAGTTTATCACTCGCGCAATTTTCAGCGTCGCACTGTTTTCTGCAGTATATCACTCGCGCTACTTTGCGCGTCGCACTGTTTTGCGCAGTTTATCACTCCCGCTATTTTGCGCGTCGCACCATTTTCTGCAGTTTATCACTCGCGCTATTTTGCGCGTCACACTGTTTTGTGCAGTTTATCACTCGCGCTATTTTGCGCGTCGCACTGTTTTGTGCAGTTTATCACTCCCGCTATTTTGCGCGTCGCACTATTTTGTGCAGTTTATCACTCCCGCTATTTTGCGCGTCGCACTGTTTTGTGCAGTTCACACACGCGCTATTTTGCGCGTCGCACTGTTTTTTGCAGTTTATCACTCCCGCTATTTTGCGCGTCGCACTGTTTTCTGCAGTATATCACTCGCGCTATTTTGCGCGTCGTACTATTTTCTGCAGTATATCACTGGCGCTATTTTGCGCGTCGCACTGTTTTGTGCAGTTTATCACTCGCGCTATTTTGCGCGTCGCACGGTTTTGTGCAGTTTATCACTCCCGCTATTTTTCGCGTCGCACCGTTTTGTGCAGTTCACACTCGCGCTATTTTGCGCGTCGCACTGTTTTGTGCAGTTCACACTCACGCTATTTTGCGCGTCGCACTGTTTTGCGCAGTTTAACACTCCCGCTATTTTGCGCGTCGCACCATTTTCTGCAGTTTATCACTAGCGCTATTTTGCGCGTCGCACCAGTTTCTACAGTTTATCACTCGCGCTATTTTGCGCGTCGCACAGTTTTGTGCAGTTTATCACTCGCGCAATTTTCAGCGTCGCACTGTTTTCTGCAGTATATCACTCGCGCTATTTTGCGCGTCGCACTGTTTTGTGCAGTTTATCACTCCCGCTATTTTGCGCGTCGCACTGTTTTTCGCAGTTTATCACTCCCGCTATTTTGCGCGTCGCACTGTTTTGTGCAGTTTATCACTCGCGCAATTTTCAGCGTCGCGGTGTTTTCTGCAGTATATCACTCGCGCTATTTTGCGCGTCGCACTGTTTTGTGCAGTTTATCACTCCCGCTATTTTGCGCGTCGCACTGTTTTGTGCAGTTCACACTCGCGCTATTTTGCGCGTCGCACTGTTTTGCGCAGTTTATCACTTCCGCAATTTTGCGCGTCGCACCATTTTCTGCAGTATATCACTCGCGCTATTTTGCGCGTCGCAGTGTTTTGTGCAGTTTATCACTCGCGCTATTTTGCGCGTCGCACCATTTTCTGCAGCTTATCACTCGCGCTATTTCGCGCGTGGCACTGTTTTGTGCAGTTTATCACTCGCGCAATTTTCAGCGTCGCACTATTTTCTGCAGTATATCACTCGCGCTATTTTGCGCGTCGCACTGTTTTGTGCAGTTTATCACTCCCGCTATTTGGCGCGTCGCACTGTTTTGTGCAGTTTATCACTCGCGCTATTTTGCGCGTCGCACTGTTTTGTGCAGTTCACACACGCGCTATTTTGCGCGTCGCACTGTTTTGTGCAGTTTATCACTCCCGCTATTTTGCGCGTCGCACTGTTTTCTGCAGTATATCACTCGCGCTATTTTGCGCGTCGTACTATTTTCTGCAGTATATCACTGGCGCTATTTTGCGCGTCGCACTGTTTTGTGCAGTTTATCACTCGCTCTATTTTGCGCGTCGCACTGTTTTCTGCAGTATATCACTCGCGCTATTTTGCGCGTCGTACTATTTTCTGCAGTATATCACTGGCGCTATTTTGCGCGTCGCACTGTTTTGTGCAGTTTATCACTCGCGCTATTTTGCGCGTCGCACCGTTTTGTGCAGTTCACACTCGCGCTATTTTGCGCGTCGCACTGTTTTGTGCAGTTCACACTCGCGCTATTTTGCGCGTCGCACTGTTTTGCGCAGTTTATCACTCCCGCTATTTTGCGCGTCGCACCATTTTCTGCAATTTATCACTCGCGCTATTTTGCGCGTCGCACTGTTTTGTGCAGTTTATCACTCGCGCAATTTTCAGCGTCGCAGTGTTTTCTGCAGTATATCACTCGCGCTATTTTGCGCGTCGCATTGTTTGGTGTAGTTTATCACTCCCGCTATTTTGCGCGTCGCACTATGTTGTGCAGTTCACACTCGCGCTATTTTGCGCGTCGCACTGTTTTGCGCAGTTTATCACTCCCGCTATTTTGCGCGTCGCACCATTTTCTGCAGTTTATCACTCGCGCTATTTTGCGCGTCGCACTGTTTTGTGCAGTTTATCACTCGCGCTATTTTGCGCGTCGCACTGTTTTGTGCAGTTTATCACTCGCGCAATTTTCAGCGTCGCACTGTTTTCTGCAGTATATCACTCGCGCTATTTTGCGCGTCGCACTGTTTTGTGCAGTTTATCACTCCCGCTATTTTGCGCGTCGCACTGTTTTGTGCAGTTTATCACTCCCGCTATTTTGCGCGTCGCACTGTTTTGTGCAGTTCACACACGCGCTATTTTGCGCGTCGCACTGTTTTTTGCAGTTTATCACTCCCGCTATTTTGCGCCTCGCACTGTTTTCTGCAGTATATCACTCGCGCTATTTTGCGCGTCGTACTATTTTCTGCAGTATATCACTGGCGCTATTTTGCGCGTCGCACTGTTTTGTGCAGTTTATCACTCCCGCTATTTTGCGCGTCGCACTGTTTTGTGCAGTTCACACACGCGCTATTTTGCGCGTCGCACTATTTTTCGCAGTTTATCACCCCCGCTATTTTGCGCGTCGCACTGTTTTGTGCAGTTTATCACTCGCGCAATTTTCAGCGTCGCGGTGTTTTCTGCAGTATATCACTCGCGCTATTTTGCGCGTCGCACTGTTTTGTGCGGTTTATCACTCCCGCAATTTTGCGCGTCGCACTGTTTTGTGCAGTTCACACTCGCGCTATTTTGCGCGTCGCACTGTTTTGCGCAGTTTATCACTTCCGTAATTTTGCGCGTCGCACCATTTTCTGCTGTATATCACTCGCGCTATTTTGCGCGTCGCACTGTTTTGTGCAGTTTATCACTCGCGCTATTTTGCGCGTCGCACCATTTTCTGCAGCTTATCACTCGCGCTATTTCGCGCGTGGCACTGTTTTGTGCAGTTTATCACTCGCGCAATTTTCAGCGTCGCACTATTTTCTGCAGTATATCACTCGCGCTATTTTGCGCGTCGCACTGTTTTGTACAGTTTATCACTCCCGCTATTTGGCGCGTCGCACTGTTTTGTGCAGTTTATCACTCGCGCTATTTTGCGCGTCGCACTGTTTTGTGCAGTTCACACACGCGCTATTTTGCGCGTCGCACTGTTTTGTGCAGTTTATCACTCCCGCTATTTTGCGCGTCGCACTGTTTTCTGCAGTATATCACTCGCGCTATTTTGCGCGTCGTACTATTTTCTGCAGTATATCACTGGCGCTATTTTGCGCGTCGCACTGTTTTGTGCAGTTTATCACTCGCGCTATTTTGCGCGTCGCACCGTTTTGTGCAGTTCACACTCGCGCTATTTTGCGCGTCGCACTGTTTTGTGCAGTTTATCACTCGCGCAATTTTCAGCGTCGCAGTGTTTTCTGCAGTATATCACTTGCGCTATTTTGCGCGTCGCACTATTTTGTGCAGTTTATCACTCCCGCTATTTTGCGCGTCGCACTATGTTGTGCAGTTCACACTCGCGCTATTTTGCGCGTCGCACTGTTTTGCGCAGTTTATCACTCCCGCTATTTTGCGCGTCGCACCATTTTCTGCAGTTTATCACTCGCGCTATTTTGCGCGTCGCACTGTTTTGTGCAGTTTATCACTCGCGCTATTTTGCGGGTCGCACTGTTTTGTGCAGTTTATCACTCGCGCAATTTTCAGCGTCGCACTGTTTTCTGCAGTATATCACTCGCGCTATTTTGCGCGTCGCACTGTTTTGTGCAGTTTATCACTCCCGCTATTTTGCGCGTCGCACTGTTTTGTGCAGTTTATCACTCCCGCTATTTTGCGCGTCGCACTGTTTTGTGCAGTTCACACACGCGCTATTTTGCGCGTCGCACTGTTTTTTGCAGTTTATCACTCCCGCTATTTTGCGCGTCGCACTGTTTTCTGCAGTATATCACTCGCGCTATTTTGCGCGTCGTACTATTTTCTGCAGTATATCACTGGCGCTATTTTGCGCGTCGCACTGTTTTGTGCAGTTTATCACTCGCGCTATTTTGCGCGTCGCACTGTTTTGTGCAGTTTATCACTCCCGCTATTTTTCGTGTCGCACCATTTTGTGCAGTTCACACTCGCGCTATTTTGCGCGTCGCACTGTTTTGTGCAGTTCACACTCGCGCTATTTTGCGCGTCGCACTGTTTTGCGCAGTTTAACACTTCCGCTATTTTGCGCGTCGCACCATTTTCTGCAGTTTATCACTAGCGCTATTTTGCGCGTCGCACCGTTTTCTGCAGTTTATCACTCGCGCTATTTTGCGCGTCGCACTGTTTTGTGCAGTTTATCACTCGCGCTATTTTGCGCGTCGCACTGTTTTGTGCAGTTCACACACGCGCTATTTTGCGCGTCACACTGTTTTGTGCAGTTTATCACTCCCGCTATTTTGCGCGTCGCACTGATATCTGCAGTATATCACTCGCGCTATTTTGCGCGTCGTACTATTTTCTGCAGTATATCACTGGCGCTATTTTGCGCGTCGCACTGTTTTGTGCAGTTTATCACTCCCGCTATTTTGCGCGTCGCACTATGTTGTGCAGTTCACACTCGCGCTATTTTGCGCGTCGCACTGTTTTGCGCAGTTTATCACTCCCGCTATTTTGCGCGTCGCACCATTTTCTGCAGTTTATCACTCGCGCTATTTTGCGCGTCGCACTGTTTTGTGCAGTTTATCACTCGCGCTATTTTGCGCGTCGCACTGTTTTGTGCAGTTTATCACTCGCGCAATTTTCAGCGTCGCACTGTTTTCTGCAGTATATCACTCGCGCTATTTTGCGCGTCGCACTGTTTTGTGCAGTTTATCACTCCCGCTATTTTGCGCGTCGCACTGTTTTGTGCAGTTTATCACTCGCGCTATTTTGCGCGTCGCACTGTTTTGTGCAGTTCACACACGCGCTATTTTGCGCGTCGCACTGTTTTTTGCAGTTTATCACTCCCGCTATTTTGCGCGTCGCACTGTTTTCTGCAGTATATCACTCGCGCTATTTTGCGCGTCGTACTATTTTCTGCAGTATATCACTGGCGCTATTTTGCGCGTCGCACTGTTTTGTGCAGTTTATCACTCCCGCTATTTTTCGTGTCGCACCATTTTGTGCAGTTCACACTCGCGCTATTTTGCGCGTCGCACTGTTTTGTGCAGTTCACACTCGCGCTATTTTGCGCGTCGCACTGTTTTGCGCAGTTTAACACTTCCGCTATTTTGCGCGTCGCACCATTTTCTGCAGTTTATCACTAGCGCTATTTTGCGCGTCGCACCGTTTTCTGCAGTTTATCACTCGCGCTATTTTGCGCGTCGCACTGTTTTGTGCAGTTTATCACTCGCGCTATTTTGCGCGTCGCACTGTTTTGTGCAGTTCACACACGCGCTATTTTGCGCGTCGCACTGTTTTGTGCAGTTTATCACTCCCGCTATTTTGCGCGTCGCACTGATATCTGCAGTATATCACTCGCGCTATTTTGCGCGTCGTACTATTTTCTGCAGTATATCACTGGCGCTATTTTGCGCGTCGCACTGTTTTGTGCAGTTTATCACTCGCGCTATTTTGCGCGTCGCACTGTTTTCTGCTGTATATCACTCGCGCTATTTTGCGCGTCGTACTATTTTCTGCAGTATATCACTGGCGCTATTTTGCGCGTCGCACTGTTTTGTGCAGTTTATCACTCGCGCTATTTTGCGCGTCGCACTGTTTTGTGCAGTTTATCACTCGCGCTATTTTGCGCGTCGCACTGTTTTGTGCAGTTTATCACTCGCGCAATTTTCAGCGTCGCACTGTTTTCTGCAGTATATCACTCGCGCTATTTTGCGCGTCGCACTGTTTTGTGCAGTTTATCACTCCCGCTATTTTGCGCGTCGCACTGTTTTGTGCAGTTTATCACTCGCGCTATTTTGCGCGTCGCACTGTTTTGTGCAGTTCACACACGCGCTATTTTGCGCGTCGCACTGTTTTTTGCAGTTTATCACTCCCGCTATTTTGCGCGTCGCACTGTTTTCTGCAGTATATCACTCGCGCTATTTTGCGCGTCGTACTATTTTCTGCAGTATATCACTGGCGCTATTTTGCGCGTCGCACTGTTTTGTGCAGTTTATCACTCGCGCTATTTTGCGCTTCGCACTGTTTTGTGCAGTTTATCACTCCCGCTATTTTTCGTGTCGCACCATTTTGTGCAGTTCACACTCGCGCTATTTTGCGCGTCGCACTGTTTTGTGCAGTTCACACTCGCGCTATTTTGCGCGTCGCACTATTTTGCGCAGTTTAACACTTCCGCTATTTTGCGCGTCGCACCATTTTCTGCAGTTTATCACTAGCGCTATTTTGCGCGTCGCACCGTTTTCTGCAGTTTATCACTCGCGCTATTTTGCGCGTCGCACTGTTTTGTGCAGTTTATCACTCGCGCTATTTTGCGCGTCGCACTGTTTTGTGCAGTTCACACACGCGCTATTTTGCGCGTCGCACTGTTTTGTGCAGTTTATCACTCCCGCTATTTTGCGCGTCGCACTGATATCTGCAGTATATCACTCGCGCTATTTTGCGCGTCGTACTATTTTCTGCAGTATATCACTGGCGCTATTTTGCGCGTCGCACTGTTTTGTGCAGTTTATCACTCGCGCTATTTTGCGCGTCGCACTGTTTTCTGCTGTATATCACTCGCGCTATTTTGCGCGTCGTACTATTTTCTGCAGTATATCACTGGCGCTATTTTGCGCGTCGCACTGTTTTGTGCAGTTTATCACTCCCGCTATTTTGCGCGTCGCACTATGTTGTGCAGTTCACACTCGCGCTATTTTGCGCGTCGCACTGTTTTGCGCAGTTTATCACTCCCGCTATTTTGCGCGTCGCACCATTTTCTGCAGTTTATCACTCGCGCTATTTTGCGCGTCGCACTGTTTTGTGCAGTTTATCACTCGCGCTATTTTGCGCGTCGCACTGTTTTGTGCAGTTTATCACTCGCGCAATTTTCAGCGTCGCACTGTTTTCTGCAGTATATCACTCGCGCTATTTTGCGCGTCGCACTGTTTTGTGCAGTTTATCACTCCCGCTATTTTGCGCGTCGCACTGTTTTGTGCAGTTTATCACTCGCGCTATTTTGCGCGTCGCACTGTTTTGTGCAGTTCACACACGCGCTATTTTGCGCGTCGCACTGTTTTTTGCAGTTTATCACTCCCGCTATTTTGCGCGTCGCACTGTTTTCTGCAGTATATCACTCGCGCTATTTTGCGCGTCGTACTATTTTCTGCAGTATATCACTGGCGCTATTTTGCGCGTCGCACTGTTTTGTGCAGTTTATCACTCCCGCTATTTTTCGTGTCGCACCATTTTGTGCAGTTCACACTCGCGCTATTTTGCGCGTCGCACTGTTTTGTGCAGTTCACACTCGCGCTATTTTGCGCGTCGCACTGTTTTGCGCAGTTTAACACTTCCGCTATTTTGCGCGTCGCACCATTTTCTGCAGTTTATCACTAGCGCTATTTTGCGCGTCGCACCGTTTTCTGCAGTTTATCACTCGCGCTATTTTGCGCGTCGCACTGTTTTGTGCAGTTTATCACTCGCGCTATTTTGCGCGTCGCACTGTTTTGTGCAGTTCACACACGCGCTATTTTGCGCGTCGCACTGTTTTGTGCAGTTTATCACTCCCGCTATTTTGCGCGTCGCACTGATATCTGCAGTATATCACTCGCGCTATTTTGCGCGTCGTACTATTTTCTGCAGTATATCACTGGCGCTATTTTGCGCGTCGCACTGTTTTGTGCAGTTTATCACTCGCGCTATTTTGCGCGTCGCACTGTTTTCTGCTGTATATCACTCGCGCTATTTTGCGCGTCGTACTATTTTCTGCAGTATATCACTGGCGCTATTTTGCGCGTCGCACTGTTTTGTGCAGTTTATCACTCGCGCTATTTTGCGCGTCGCACTGTTTTGTGCAGTTTATCACTCGCGCTATTTTGCGCGTCGCACTGTTTTGTGCAGTTTATCACTCGCGCAATTTTCAGCGTCGCACTGTTTTCTGCAGTATATCACTCGCGCTATTTTGCGCGTCGCACTGTTTTGTGCAGTTTATCACTCCCGCTATTTTGCGCGTCGCACTGTTTTGTGCAGTTTATCACTCGCGCTATTTTGCGCGTCGCACTGTTTTGTGCAGTTCACACACGCGCTATTTTGCGCGTCGCACTGTTTTTTGCAGTTTATCACTCCCGCTATTTTGCGCGTCGCACTGTTTTCTGCAGTATATCACTCGCGCTATTTTGCGCGTCGTACTATTTTCTGCAGTATATCACTGGCGCTATTTTGCGCGTCGCACTGTTTTGTGCAGTTTATCACTCGCGCTATTTTGCGCTTCGCACTGTTTTGTGCAGTTTATCACTCCCGCTATTTTTCGTGTCGCACCATTTTGTGCAGTTCACACTCGCGCTATTTTGCGCGTCGCACTGTTTTGTGCAGTTCACACTCGCGCTATTTTGCGCGTCGCACTATTTTGCGCAGTTTAACACTTCCGCTATTTTGCGCGTCGCACCATTTTCTGCAGTTTATCACTAGCGCTATTTTGCGCGTCGCACCGTTTTCTGCAGTTTATCACTCGCGCTATTTTGCGCGTCGCACTGTTTTGTGCAGTTTATCACTCGCGCTATTTTGCGCGTCGCACTGTTTTGTGCAGTTCACACACGCGCTATTTTGCGCGTCGCACTGTTTTGTGCAGTTTATCACTCCCGCTATTTTGCGCGTCGCACTGATATCTGCAGTATATCACTCGCGCTATTTTGCGCGTCGTACTATTTTCTGCAGTATATCACTGGCGCTATTTTGCGCGTCGCACTGTTTTGTGCAGTTTATCACTCGCGCTATTTTGCGCGTCGCACTGTTTTCTGCTGTATATCACTCGCGCTATTTTGCGCGTCGTACTATTTTCTGCAGTATATCACTGGCGCTATTTTGCGCGTCGCACTGTTTTGTGCAGTTTATCACTCCCGCTATTTTGCGCGTCGCACTGTTTTGTGCAGTTCACACACGCGCTATTTTGCGCGTCGCACTGTTTGTCGCAGTTTATCACTCCCGCTATTTTGCGCGTCGCACTGTTTTGTGCAGTTTATCACTCGCGCAATTTTCAGCGTCGCGGTGTTTTCTGCAGTATATCACTCGCGCTATTTTGCGCGTCGCACTGTTTTGTGCAGTTTATCACTCCCTCTATTTTGCGCGTCGCACTGTTTTGTGCAGTTCACACTCGCGCTATTTTGCGCGTCGCACTGTTTTGCGCAGTTTATCACTTCCGCAATTTTGCGCGTCGCACCATTTTCTGCAGTATATCACTCGCGCTATTTTGCGCGTCGCACTGTTTTGTGCAGTTTATCACTCGCGCTATTTTGCGCGTCGCACCATTTTCTGCAGCTTATCACTCGCGCTATTTCGCGCGTGGCACTGTTTTGTGCAGTTTATCACTCGCGCAATTTTCAGCGTCGCACTATTTTCTGCAGTATATCACTCGCGCTATTTTGCGCGTCGCACTGTTTTGTACAGTTTATCACTCCCGCTATTTGGCGCGTCGCACTGTTTTGTGCAGTTTATCACTCGCGCTATTTTGCGCGTCGCACTGTTTTGTGCAGTTCACACACGCGCTATTTTGCGCGTCGCACTGTTTTGTGCAGTTTATCACTCCCGCTATTTTGCGCGTCGCACTGTTTTCTGCAGTATATCACTCGCGCTATTTTGCGCGTCGTACTATTTTCTGCAGTATATCACTGGCGCTATTTTGCGCGTCACACTGTTTTGTGCAGTTTATCACTCGCTCTATTTTGCGCGTCGCACTGTTTTCTGCAGTATATCACTCGCGCTATTTTGCGCGTCGTACTATTTTCTGCAGTATATCACTGGCGCTATTTTGCGCGTCGCACTGTTTTGTGCAGTTTATCACTCGCGCTATTTTGCGCGTCGCACCGTTTTGTGCAGTTCACACTCGCGCTATTTTGCGCGTCGCACTGTTTTGTGCAGTTTATCACTCGCGCAATTTTCAGCGTCGCAGTGTTTTCTGCAGTATATCACTCGCGCTATTTTGCGCGTCGCACTGTTTTGTGCAGTTTATCACTCCCGCTATTTTGCGCGTCGCACTATGTTGTGCAGTTCACACTCGCGCTATTTTGCGCGTCGCACTGTTTTGCGCAGTTTATCACTCCCGCTATTTTGCGCGTCGCACCATTTTCTGCAGTTTATCACTCGCGCTATTTTGCGCGTCGCACTGTTTTGTGCAGTTTATCACTCGCGCTATTTTGCGCGTCGCACTGTTTTGTGCAGTTTATCACTCGCGCAATTTTCAGCGTCGCACTGTTTTCTGCAGTATATCACTCGCGCTATTTTGCGCGTCGCACTGTTTTGTGCAGTTTATCACTCCCGCTATTTTGCGCGTCGCACTGTTTTGTGCAGTTTATCACTCCCGCTATTTTGCGCGTCGCACTGTTTTGTGCAGTTCACACACGCGCTATTTTGCGCGTCGCACTGTTTTTTGCAGTTTATCACTCCCGCTATTTTGCGCGTCGCACTGTTTTCTGCAGTATATCACTCGCGCTATTTTGCGCGTCGTACTATTTTCTGCAGTATATCACTGGCGCTATTTTGCGCGTCGCACTGTTTTGTGCAGTTTATCACTCGCGCTATTTTGCGCTTCGCACTGTTTTGTGCAGTTTATCACTCCCGCTATTTTTCGTGTCGCACCATTTTGTGCAGTTCACACTCGCGCTATTTTGCGCGTCGCACTGTTTTGTGCAGTTCACACTCGCGCTATTTTGCGCGTCGCACTATTTTGCGCAGTTTAACACTTCCGCTATTTTGCGCGTCGCACCATTTTCTGCAGTTTATCACTAGCGCTATTTTGCGCGTCGCACCGTTTTCTGCAGTTTATCACTCGCGCTATTTTGCGCGTCGCACTGTTTTGTGCAGTTTATCACTCGCGCTATTTTGCGCGTCGCACTGTTTTGTGCAGTTCACACACGCGCTATTTTGCGCGTCGCACTGTTTTGTGCAGTTTATCACTCCCGCTATTTTGCGCGTCGCACTGATATCTGCAGTATATCACTCGCGCTATTTTGCGCGTCGTACTATTTTCTGCAGTATATCACTGGCGCTATTTTGCGCGTCGCACTGTTTTGTGCAGTTTATCACTCGCGCTATTTTGCGCGTCGCACTGTTTTCTGCTGTATATCACTCGCGCTATTTTGCGCGTCGTACTATTTTCTGCAGTATATCACTGGCGCTATTTTGCGCGTCGCACTGTTTTGTGCAGTTTATCACTCCCGCTATTTTGCGCGTCGCACTGTTTTGTGCAGTTCACACACGCGCTATTTTGCGCGTCGCACTGTTTTTCGCAGTTTATCACTCCCGCTATTTTGCGCGTCGCACTGTTTTGTGCAGTTTATCACTCGCGCAATTTTCAGCGTCGCGGTGTTTTCTGCAGTATATCACTCGCGCTATTTTGCGCGTCGCACTGTTTTGTGCAGTTTATCACTCCCGCTATTTTGCGCGTCGCACTGTTTTGTGCAGTTCACACTCGCGCTATTTTGCGCGTCGCACTGTTTTGCGCAGTTTATCACTTCCGCAATTTTGCGCGTCGCACCATTTTCTGCAGTATATCACTCGCGCTATTTTGCGCGTCGCACTGTTTTGTGCAGTTTATCACTCGCGCTATTTTGCGCGTCGCACCATTTTCTGCAGCTTATCACTCGCGCTATTTCGCGCGTGGCACTGTTTTGTGCAGTTTATCACTCGCGCAATTTTCAGCGTCGCACTATTTTCTGCAGTATATCACTCGCGCTATTTTGCGCGTCGCACTGTTTTGTACAGTTTATCACTCCCGCTATTTGGCGCGTCGCACTGTTTTGTGCAGTTTATCACTCGCGCTATTTTGCGCGTCGCACTGTTTTGTGCAGTTCACACACGCGCTATTTTGCGTGTCGCACTGTTTTGTGCAGTTTATCACTCCCGCTATTTTGCGCGTCGCACTGTTTTCTGCAGTATATCACTCGCGCTATTTTGCGCGTCGTACTATTTTCTGCAGTATATCACTGGCGCTATTTTGCGCGTCACACTGTTTTGTGCAGTTTATCACTCGCTCTATTTTGCGCGTCGCACTGTTTTCTGCAGTATATCACTCGCGCTATTTTGCGCGTCGTACTATTTTCTGCAGTATATCACTGGCGCTATTTTGCGCGTCGCACTGTTTTGTGCAGTTTATCACTCGCGCTATTTTGCGCGTCGCACCGTTTTGTGCAGTTCACACTCGCGCTATTTTGCGCGTCGCACTGTTTTGTGCAGTTTATCACTCGCGCAATTTTCAGCGTCGCAGTGTTTTCTGCAGTATATCACTCGCGCTATTTTGCGCGTCGCACTGTTTTGTGCAGTTTATCACTCCCGCTATTTTGCGCGTCGCACTATGTTGTGCAGTTCACACTCGCGCTATTTTGCGCGTCGCACTGTTTTGCGCAGTTTATCACTCCCGCTATTTTGCGCGTCGCACCATTTTCTGCAGTTTATCACTCGCGCTATTTTGCGCGTCGCACTGTTTTGTGCAGTTTATCACTCGCGCTATTTTGCGCGTCGCACTGTTTTGTGCAGTTTATCACTCGCGCAATTTTCAGCGTCGCACTGTTTTCTGCAGTATATCACTCGCGCTATTTTGCGCGTCGCACTGTTTTGTGCAGTTTATCACTCCCGCTATTTTGCGCGTCGCACTGTTTTGTGCAGTTTATCACTCCCGCTATTTTGCGCATCGCACTGTTTTGTGCAGTTCACACACGCGCTATTTTGCGCGTCGCACTGTTTTTTGCAGTTTATCACTCCCGCTATTTTGCGCGTCGCACTGTTTTCTGCAGTATATCACTCGCGCTATTTTGCGCGTCGTACTATTTTCTGCAGTATATCACTGGCGCTATTTTGCGCGTCGCACTGTTTTGTGCAGTTTATCACTCGCGCTATTTTGCGCGTCGCACTGTTTTGTGCAGTTTATCACTCCCGCTATTTTTCGTGTCGCACCATTTTGTGCAGTTCACACTCGCGCTATTTTGCGCGTCGCACTGTTTTGTGCAGTTCACACTCGCGCTATTTTGCGCGTCGCACTGTTTTGCGCAGTTTAACACTTCCGCTATTTTGCGCGTCGCACCATTTTCTGCAGTTTATCACTAGCGCTATTTTGCGCGTCGCACCGTTTTCTGCAGTTTATCACTCGCGCTATTTTGCGCGTCGCACTGTTTTGTGCAGTTTATCACTCGCGCTATTTTGCGCGTCGCACTGTTTTGTGCAGTTCACACACGCGCTATTTTGCGCGTCGCACTGTTTTGTGCAGTTTATCACTCCCGCTATTTTGCGCGTCGCACTGATATCTGCAGTATATCACTCGCGCTATTTTGCGCGTCGTACTATTTTCTGCAGTATATCACTGGCGCTATTTTGCGCGTCGCACTGTTTTGTGCAGTTTATCACTCCCGCTATTTTGCGCGTCGCACTATGTTGTGCAGTTCACACTCGCGCTATTTTGCGCGTCGCACCGTTTTGCGCAGTTTATCACTCCCGCTATTTTGCGCGTCGCACCATTTTCTGCAGTTTATCACTCGCGCTATTTTGCGCGTCGCACTGTTTTGTGCAGTTTATCACTCGCGCTATTTTGCGCGTCGCACTGTTTTGTGCAGTTTATCACTCGCGCAATTTTCAGCGTCGCACTGTTTTCTGCAGTATATCACTCGCGCTATTTTGCGCGTCGCACTGTTTTGTGCAGTTTATCACTCCCGCTATTTTGCGCGTCGCACTGTTTTGTGCAGTTTATCACTCGCGCTATTTTGCGCGTCGCACTGTTTTGTGCAGTTCACACACGCGCTATTTTGCGCGTCGCACTGTTTTTTGCAGTTTATCACTCCCGCTATTTTGCGCGTCGCACTGTTTTCTGCAGTATATCACTCGCGCTATTTTGCGCGTCGTACTATTTTCTGCAGTATATCACTGGCGCTATTTTGCGCGTCGCACTGTTTTGTGCAGTTTATCACTCGCGCTATTTTGCGCGTCGCACTGTTTTGTGCAGTTTATCACTCCCGCTATTTTTCGTGTCGCACCATTTTGTGCAGTTCACACTCGCGCTATTTTGCGCGTCGCACTGTTTTGTGCAGTTCACACTCGCGCTATTTTGCGCGTCGCACTGTTTTGCGCAGTTTAACACTTCCGCTATTTTGCGCGTCGCACCATTTTCTGCAGTTTATCACTAGCGCTATTTTGCGCGTCGCACCGTTTTCTGCAGTTTATCACTCGCGCTATTTTGCGCGTCGCACTGTTTTGTGCAGTTTATCACTCGCGCTATTTTGCGCGTCGCACTGTTTTGTGCAGTTCACACACGCGCTATTTTGCGCGTCGCACTGTTTTGTGCAGTTTATCACTCCCGCTATTTTGCGCGTCGCACTGATATCTGCAGTATATCACTCGCGCTATTTTGCGCGTCGTACTATTTTCTGCAGTATATCACTGGCGCTATTTTGCGCGTCGCACTGTTTTGTGCAGTTTATCACTCGCGCTATTTTGCGCGTCGCACTGTTTTCTGCTGTATATCACTCGCGCTATTTTGCGCGTCGTACTATTTTCTGCAGTATATCACTGGCGCTATTTTGCGCGTCGCACTGTTTTGTGCAGTTTATCACTCGCGCTATTTTGCGCGTCGCACTGTTTTGTGCAGTTTATCACTCGCGCTATTTTGCGCGTCGCACTGTTTTGTGCAGTTTATCACTTGCGCAATTTTCAGCGTCGCACTGTTTTCTGCAGTATATCACTCGCGCTATTTTGCGCGTCGCACTGTTTTGTGCAGTTTATCACTCCCGCTATTTTGCGCGTCGCACTGTTTTGTGCAGTTTATCACTCGCGCTATTTTGCGCGTCGCACTGTTTTGTGCAGTTCACACACGCGCTATTTTGCGCGTCGCACTGTTTTTTGCAGTTTATCACTCCCGCTATTTTGCGCGTCGCACTGTTTTCTGCAGTATATCACTCGCGCTATTTTGCGCGTCGTACTATTTTCTGCAGTATATCACTGGCGCTATTTTGCGCGTCGCACTGTTTTGTGCAGTTTATCACTCGCGCTATTTTGCGCTTCGCACTGTTTTGTGCAGTTTATCACTCCCGCTATTTTTCGTGTCGCACCATTTTGTGCAGTTCACACTCGCGCTATTTTGCGCGTCGCACTGTTTTGTGCAGTTCACACTCGCGCTATTTTGCGCGTCGCACTATTTTGCGCAGTTTAACACTTCCGCTATTTTGCGCGTCGCACCATTTTCTGCAGTTTATCACTAGCGCTATTTTGCGCGTCGCACCGTTTTCTGCAGTTTATCACTCGCGCTATTTTGCGCGTCGCACTGTTTTGTGCAGTTTATCACTCCCGCTATTTTGCGCGTCGCACTGATATCTGCAGTATATCACTCGCGCTATTTTGCGCGTCGTACTATTTTCTGCAGTATATCACTGGCGCTATTTTGCGCGTCGCACTGTTTTGTGCAGTTTATCACTCGCGCTATTTTGCGCGTCGCACTGTTTTCTGCTGTATATCACTCGCGCTATTTTGCGCGTCGTACTATTTTCTGCAGTATATCACTGGCGCTATTTTGCGCGTCGCACTGTTTTGTGCAGTTTATCACTCCCGCTATTTTGCGCGTCGCACTGTTTTGTGCAGTTCACACACGCGCTATTTTGCGCGTCGCACTGTTTTTCGCAGTTTATCACTCCCGCTATTTTGCGCGTCGCACTGTTTTGTGCAGTTTATCACTCGCGCAATTTTCAGCGTCGCGGTGTTTTCTGCAGTATATCACTCGCGCTATTTTGCGCGTCGCACTGTTTTGTGCAGTTTATCACTCCCGCTATTTTGCGCGTCGCACTGTTTTGTGCAGTTCACACTCGCGCTATTTTGCGCGTCGCACTGTTTTGCGCAGTTTATCACTTCCGCAATTTTGCGCGTCGCACCATTTTCTGCAGTATATCACTCGCGCTATTTTGCGCGTCGCACTGTTTTGTGCAGTTTATCACTCGCGCTATTTTGCGCGTCGCACCATTTTCTGCAGCTTATCACTCGCGCTATTTCGCGCGTGGCACTGTTTTGTGCAGTTTATCACTCGCGCAATTTTCAGCGTCGCACTATTTTCTGCAGTATATCACTCGCGCTATTTTGCGCGTCGCACTGTTTTGTGCAGTTTATCACTCCCGCTATTTGGCGCGTCGCACTGTTTTGTGCAGTTTATCACTCGCGCTATTTTGCGCGTCGCACTGTTTTGTGCAGTTCACACACGCGCTATTTTGCGCGTCGCACTGTTTTGTGCAGTTTATCACTCCCGCTATTTTGCGCGTCGCACTGTTTTCTGCAGTATATCACTCGCGCTATTTTGCGCGTCGTACTATTTTCTGCAGTATATCACTGGCGCTATTTTGCGCGTCGCACTGTTTTGTGCAGTTTATCACTCGCTCTATTTTGCGCGTCGCACTGTTTTCTGCAGTATATCACTCGCGCTATTTTGCGCGTCGTACTATTTTCTGCAGCATATCACTGGCGCTATTTTGCGCGTCGCACTGTTTTGTGCAGTTTATCACTCGCGCTATTTTGCGCGTCGCACCGTTTTGTGCAGTTCACACTCGCGCTATTTTGCGCGTCGCACTGTTTTGTGCAGTTCACACTCGCGCTATTTTGCGCGTCGCACTGTTTTGCGCAGTTTATCACTCCCGCTATTTTGCGCGTCGCACCATTTTCTGCAATTTATCACTCGCGCTATTTTGCGCGTCGCACTGTTTTGTGCAGTTTATCACTCGCGCAATTTTCAGCGTCGCAGTGTTTTCTGCAGTATATCACTCGCGCTATTTTGCGCGTCGCACTGTTTTGTGCAGTTTATCACTCCCGCTATTTTGCGCGTCGCACTATGTTGTGCAGTTCACACTCGCGCTATTTTGCGCGTCGCACTGTTTTGCGCAGTTTATCACTCCCGCTATTTTGCGCGTCGCACCATTTTCTGCAGTTTATCACTCGCGCTATTTTGCGCGTCGCACTGTTTTGTGCAGTTTATCACTCGCGCTATTTTGCGCGTCGCACTGTTTTGTGCAGTTTATCACTCGCGCAATTTTCAGCGTCGCACTGTTTTCTGCAGTATATCACTCGCGCTATTTTGCGCGTCGCGCTGTTTTGTGCAGTTTATCACTCCCGCTATTTTGCGCGTCGCACTGTTTTGTGCAGTTTATCACTCCCGCTATTTTGCGCATCGCACTGTTTTGTGCAGTTCACACACGCGCTATTTTGCGCGTCGCACTGTTTTTTGCAGTTTATCACTCCCGCTATTTTGCGCGTCGCACTGTTTTCTGCAGTATATCACTCGCGCTATTTTGCGCGTCGTACTATTTTCTGCAGTATATCACTGGCGCTATTTTGCGCGTCGCACTGTTTTGTGCAGTTTATCACTCGCGCTATTTTGCGCGTCGCACTGTTTTGTGCAGTTTATCACTCCCGCTATTTTTCGTGTCGCACCATTTTGTGCAGTTCACACTCGCGCTATTTTGCGCGTCGCACTGTTTTGTGCAGTTCACACTCGCGCTATTTTGCGCGTCGCACTGTTTTGCGCAGTTTAACACTTCCGCTATTTTGCGCGTCGCACCATTTTCTGCAGTTTATCACTAGCGCTATTTTGCGCGTCGCACCGTTTTCTGCAGTTTATCACTCGCGCTATTTTGCGCGTCGCACTGTTTTGTGCAGTTTATCACTCGCGCTATTTTGCGCGTCGCACTGTTTTGTGCAGTTCACACACGCGCTATTTTGCGCGTCGCACTGTTTTGTGCAGTTTATCACTCCCGCTATTTTGCGCGTCGCACTGATATCTGCAGTATATCACTCGCGCTATTTTGCGCGTCGTACTATTTTCTGCAGTATATCACTGGCGCTATTTTGCGCGTCGCACTGTTTTGTGCAGTTTATCACTCGCGCTATTTTGCGCGTCGCACTGTTTTCTGCTGTATATCACTCGCGCTATTTTGCGCGTCGTACTATTTTCTGCAGTATATCACTGGCGCTATTTTGCGCGTCGCACTGTTTTGTGCAGTTTATCACTCGCGCTATTTTGCGCGTCGCACTGTTTTCTGTAGTATATCACTCGCGCTATTTTGCGCGTCGCACTGTTTTGTGCAGTTTATCACTCCCGCTATTTTGCGCGTCGCACTGTTTTGTGCAGTTCACACTCGCGCTATTTTGCGCGTCGCACTGTTTTGTGCAGTTTATCACTCGCGCAATTTTGCGCGTCGCACTGTTTTGTGCAGTTCACACACGCGCTATTTTGCGCGTCGCACCGTTTTTTGCAGTTTATCACTCCCGCTATTTTGCGCGTCGCACTGTTTTGTGCAGTTTATCACTCGCGCAATTTTCAGCGTTGCAGTGTTTTCTGCAGTATATCACTCGCGCTATTTTGCGCGTCGTACTATTTTCTGCAGCATATCACTGGCGCTATTTTGCGCGTCGCACCATTTTCTGCAGTTTATCGCTAGCGCTATTTTGCGCGTCGCACCGTTTTCTGCAGTTTATCACTCGCGCTATTTTGCGCGTCGCACTGTTTTGTGCAGTTTATCACTCGCGCTATTTTGCGCGTCGCACTGTTTTGTGCAGTTCACACACGCGCTATTTTGCCCGTCGCACTGTTTTGTGCAGTTTATCACTCCCGCTATTTTGCGCGTCGCACTGATATCTGCAGTATATCACTCGCGCTATTTTGCGCGTCGTACTATTTTCTGCAGTATATCACTGGCGCTATTTTGCGCGTCGCACTGTTTTGTGCAGTTTATCACTCCCGCTATTTTGCGCGTCGCACTATGTTGTGCAGTTCACACTCGCGCTATTTTGCGCGTCGCACTGTTTTGCGCAGTTTATCACTCCCGCTATTTTGCGCGTCGCACCATTTTCTGCAGTTTATCACTCGCGCTATTTTGCGCGTCGCACTGTTTTGTGCAGTTTATCACTCGCGCTATTTTGCGCGTCGCACTGTTTTGTGCAGTTTATCACTCGCGCAATTTTCAGCGTCGCACTGTTTTCTGCAGTATATCACTCGCGCTATTTTGCGTGTCGCACTGTTTTGTGCAGTTTATCACTCCCGCTATTTTGCGCGTCGCACTGTTTTGTGCAGTTTATCACTCGCGCTATTTTGCGCGTCGCACTGTTTTGTGCAGTTCACACACGCGCTATTTTGCGCGTCGCACTGTTTTTTGCAGTTTATCACTCCCGCTATTTTGCGCGTCGCACTGTTTTCTGCAGTATATCACTCGCGCTATTTTGCGCGTCGTACTATTTTCTGCAGTATATCACTGGCGCTATTTTGCGCGTCGCACTGTTTTGTGCAGTTTATCACTCGCGCTATTTTGCGCGTCGCACTGTTTTGTGCAGTTTATCACTCCCGCTATTTTTCGTGTCGCACCATTTTGTGCAGTTCACACTCGCGCTATTTTGCGCGTCGCACTGTTTTGTGCAGTTCACACTCGCGCTATTTTGCGCGTCGCACTGTTTTGCGCAGTTTAACACTTCCGCTATTTTGCGCGTCGCACCATTTTCTGCAGTTTATCACTAGCGCTATTTTGTGCGTCGCACCGTTTTGTGCAGTTTATCACTCGCGCTATTTTGCGCGTCGCACTGTTTTGTGCAGTTCACACACGCGCTATTTTGCGCGTCGCACTGTTTTGTGCAGTTTATCACTCCCGCTATTTTGCGCGTCGCACTGATATCTGCAGTATATCACTCGCGCTATTTTGCGCGTCGTACTATTTTCTGCAGTATATCACTGGCGCTATTTTGCGCGTCGCACTGTTTTGTGCAGTTTATCACTCGCGCTATTTTGCGCGTCGCACTGTTTTCTGCTGTATATCACTCGCGCTATTTTGCGCGTCGTACTATTTTCTGCAGTATATCACCGGCGCTATTTTGCGCGTCGCACTGTTTTGTGCAGTTTATCACTCGCGCTATTTTGCGCGTCGCACTGTTTTCTGCAGTATATCACTCGCGCTATTTTGCGCGTCGCACTGTTTTGTGCAGTTTATCACTCCCGCTATTTTGCGCGTCGCACTGTTTTGTGCAGTTCACACTCGCGCTATTTTGCGCGTCGCACTGTTTTGTGCAGTTTTCACTCGCGCTATTTTGCGCGTCGCACTGTTTTGTGCAGTTCACACACGCGCTATTTTGCGCGTCGCACTGTTTTTTGCAGTTTATCACTCCCGCTATTTTGCGCGTCGCACTGTTTTGTGCAGTTTATCACTCGCGCAATTTTCAGCGTCGCAGTGTTTTCTGCAGTATATCACTCGCGCTATTTTGCGCGTCGCACTGTTTTGTGCAGTTTATCACTCCCGCTATTTTGCGCGTCGCACTGTTTTGTGCAGTTCACACTCGCGCTATTTTGCGCGTCGCACTGTTTTGCGCAGTTTATCACTTCCGCAATTTTGCGCGTCGCACCATTTTCTGCAGTTTATCACTCGCGCTATTTTGCGCGTCGCACTGTTTTGTGCTGTTTATCACTCGCGCTATTTTGCGCGTCGCACCATTTTCTGCAGTTTATCACTCGCGCTATTTTGCGCGTCGCACTGTTTTGTGCAGTTTATCACTCACGCAATTTTCAGCGTCGCACTGTTTTCTGCAGTATATCACTCGCGCTATTTTGCGCGTCGCACTGTTTTGTGCAGTTTATCACTCCCGCTATTTTGCGCGTCGCACTGTTTTGTGCAGTTTATCACTCGCGCTATTTTGCGCGTCGCACTGTTTTGTGCAGTTCACACACGCGCTATTTTGCGCGTCGCACTGTTTTGTGCAGTTTATCACTCCCGCTATTTTGCGCGTCGCACTGTTTTCTGCAGTATATCACTCGCGCTATTTTGCGCGTCGTACTATTTTCTGCAGTATATCACTGGCGCTATTTTGCGCGTCGCACTGTTTTGTGCAGTTTATCACTCGCGCTATTTTGCGCGTCGCACTGTTTTCTGCAGTATATCACTCGCGCTATTTTGCGCGTCGTACTATTTTCTGCAGTATATCACTGGCGCTATTTTGCGCGTCGCACTGTTTTGTGCAGTTTATCACTCCCGCTATTTTTCGCGTCGCACCGTTTTGTGCAGTTCACACTCGCGCTAT
The DNA here is from genome assembly GCA_036172215.1 of Camellia granthamiana. Lineage (NCBI taxonomy): Eukaryota > Viridiplantae > Streptophyta > Magnoliopsida > Ericales > Theaceae > Camellia > Camellia granthamiana. The sequence goes on from JAXFYN010000515.1 coordinate 70,092, forward strand.
TTTGCGCGTCGCACTGTTTTGTGCAGTTCACACTCGCGCTATTTTGCGCGTCGCACTGTTTTGCGCAGTTTATCACTCCCGCTATTTTGCGCGTCGCACCATTTTCTGCAGTTTATCACTCGCGCTATTTTGCGCGTCGCACTGTTTTGTGCAGTTTATCACTCGCGCAATTTTCAGCGTCGCAGTGTTTTCTGCAGTATATCACTCGCGCTATTTTGCGCGTCGCACTGTTTTGTGCAGTTTATCACTCCCGCTATTTTGCGCGTCGCACTGTGTTGTGCAGTTCACACTCGCGCTATTTTGCGCGTCGCACTGTTTTGCGCAGTTTATCACTCCCGCTATTTTGCGCGTCGCACCATTTTCTGCAGTTTATCACTCGCGCTATTTTGCGCGTCGCACTGTTTTGTGCAGTTTATCACTCGCGCTATTTTGCGCGTCGCACTGTTTTGTGCAGTTTATCACTCGCGATATTTTGCGCGTCGCACTGTTTTGTGCAGTTCACACACGCGCTATTTTGCGCGTCGCACTGTTTTGTGCAGTTTATCCCTCCCGCTATTTTGCGCGTCGCACTGTTTTCTGCAGTATATCACTCGCGCTATTTTGCGCATCGTACGATTTTCTGCAGTATATCACTGGCGCTATTTTGCGCGTCGCACTGTTTTGTGCAGTTTATCACTCGCGCTATTTTGCGCGTCGCACTGTTTTGTGCAGTTTATCACTCCCGCTATTTTTCGCGTCGCACCGTTTTGTGCAGTTCACACTCGCGCTATTTTGCGCGTCGCACTGTTTTGTGCAGTTCACACTCGCGCTATTTTGCGCGTCGCACTGTTTTGCGCAGTTTATCACTCCCGCTATTTTGCGCGTCGCACCATTTTCTGCAGTTTATCACTCGCACTATTTTCCGCGTCGCACCATTTTCTGCAGTTTATCACTCGCGCTATTTTGCGCGTCGCACTGTTTTGTGCAGTTTATCACTCGCGCAATTTTCAGCGTCGCACTGTTTTGTGCAGTTTATCACTCGCGCAATTTTCAGCGTCGCACTGTTTTGTGCAGTTTATCACTCGCGCAATTTTCAGCGTCGCACTGTTTTCTGCAGTATATCACTCGCGCTATTTTGCGCGTCGCACTGTTTTGTGCAGTTTATCACTCGCGCTATTTTGCGCGTCGCACTGTTTTGTGCAGTTCACACTCGCGCTATTTTGCGCGTCGCACTGTTTTGTGCAGTTTATCACTCGCGCTATTTTGCGCGTCGCACTGTTTTGTGCAGTTCACACACGCGCTATTTTGCGCGTCGCACTGTTTTGTGCAGTTTATCACTCCCGCTATTTTGCGCGTCGCACTGTTTTCTGCAGTATATCACTCGCGCTATTTTGCGCGTTGTACTATTTTCTGCAGTATATCACTGGCGCTATTTTGCGCGTCGCACTGTTTTGTGCAGTTTATCACTCGCGCTATTTTGCGCGTCGCACTGTTTTCTGCAGTATATCACTCGCGCTATTTTGCGCGTCGTACTATTTTCTGCAGTATATCACTGGCGCTATTTTGCGCGTCGCACTGTTTTGTGCAGTTTATCACTCGCGCTATTTTGCGCGTCGCACTGTTTTGTGCAGTTTATCACTCCCGCTATTTTTCGCGTCGCACCGTTTTGTGCAGTTCACACTCGCGCTATTTTGCGCGTCGCACTGTTTTGTGCAGTTCACACTCGCGCTATTTTGCGCGTCGCACTGTTTTGCGCAGTTTATCACTCCCGCTATTTTGCGCGTCGCACCATTTTCTGCAGTTTATCACTCGCGCTATTTTGCGCGTCGCACCATTTTCTGCAGTTTATCACTCGCGCTATTTTGCGCGTCGCACTGTTTTGTGCAGTTTATCCCTCGCGCAATTTTCAGCGTCGCACTGTTTTCTGCAGTATATCACTCGCGCTATTTTGCGTGTCGCACTGTTTTGTGCAGTTTATCACTCCCGCTATTTTGCGCGTCGCACTGTTTTGTGCAGTTTACACTCGCGCTATTTTGCGCGTCGCACTGTTTTGTGCAGTTTATCACTCGCGCTATTTTGCGCGTCGCACTGTTTTGTGCAGTTCAGACACGCGCTATTTTGCGCGTCGCACTGTTTTTTGCAGTTTATCACTCGCGCTATTTTGCGCGTCGCACTGTTTTCTGCAGTATATCACTCGCGCTATTTTGCGCGTCGTACTATTTTCTGCAGTATATCACTGGCGCTATTTTGCGCGTCGCACAGTTTTGTGCAGTTTATCACTCGGGCTATTTTGTGCGTCGCACTGTTTTCTGGAGTATATCACTCGCGCTATTTTGCGCGTCGTACTATTTTCTGCAGTATATCACTGGCGCTATTTTGCGCGTCGCACTGTTTTGTGCAGTTTATCACTCGCGCTATTTTGCGCGTCGCACTGTTTTGTGCAGTTTATCACTCCCGCTATTTTTCGCGTCGCACCGTTTTGTGCAGTTCACACTCGCGCTATTTTGCGCGTCGCACTGTTTTGTGCAGTTCACACTCGCGCTATTTTGCGCGTCGCACTGTTTTGCGCAGTTTATCACTCCCGCTATCTTGCGCGTCGCACCATTTTCTGCAGTTTATCACTCGCGCTATTTTGCGCGTCGCACTGTTTTGTGCAGTTTATCACTCGCGCAATTTTCAGCGTCGCAGTGTTTTCTGCAGTATATCATTCGCGCTATTTTGCGCGTCGCACTGTTTTGTGCAGTTTATCACTCCCGCTATTTTGCGCGTCGCACTGTTTTGTGCAGTTCACACTCGCGCTATTTTGCGCGTCGCACTGTTTTGCGCAGTTTATCAACCCCGCTATTTTGCGCGTCGCACCATTTTCTGCAGTTTATCACTCGCGCTATTTTGCGCGTTGCACTGTTTTGTGCAGTTTATCACTCGCGCAATTTTCAGCGTCGCACTGTTTTCTGCAGTATATCACTCGCGCTATTTTGCGCGTCGCACTGTTTTGTGCAGTTCACACTCGCGCTATTTTGCGCGTCGCACTGTTTTGTGCAGTTCACACTCGCGCTATTTTGCGCGTCGCACTGTTTTGCGCAGTTTATCACTCCCGCTATTTTGCGCGTCGCACCATTTTCTGCAGTTTATCACTCGCGCTATTTTGCGCGTCGCACCATTTTCTGTAGTTTATCACTCGCGCTATTTTGCGCGTCGCACTGTTTTGTGCAGTTTATCCCTCGCGCAATTTTCAGCGTCGCACTGTTTTCTGCAGTATATCACTCGCGCTATTTTGCGCGTCGCACTGTTTTGTGCAGTTTATCACTCCCGCTATTTTGCGCGTCGCACTGTTTTGTGCAGTTTACACTCGAGCTATTTTGCGCGTCGCACTGTTTTGTGCAGTTTATCACTCGCGCTATTTTGCGCGTCGCACTGTTTTGTGCAGTTCAGACACGCGCTATTTTGCGCGTCGCACTGTTTTTTGCAGTTTATCACTCCCGCTATTTTGCGCGTCGCACTGTTTTCTGCAGTATATCACTCGCGCTATTTTGCGCGTCGTACTATTTTCTGCAGTATATCACTGGCGCTATTTTGCGCGTCGCACAGTTTTGTGCAGTTTATCACTCGCGCTATTTTGTGCGTCGCACTGTTTTCTGGAGTATATCACTCGCGCTATTTTGCGCGTCGTACTATTTTCTGCAGTATATCACTGGCGCTATTTTGCGCGTCGCACTGTTTTGTGCAGTTTATCACTCGCGCTATTTTGCGCGTCGCACTGTTTTGTGCAGTTTATCACTCCCGATATTTTTCGCGTCGCACCGTTTTGTGCAGTTCACACTCGCGCTATTTTGCGCGTCGCACTGTTTTGTGCAGTTCATACTCGCGCTATTTTGCGCGTCGCACTGTTTTGCGAAGTTTATCACTCCCGCTATTTTGCGCGTCGCACCATTTTCTGCAGTTTATCACTCGCGCTATTTTGCGCGTCGCACTGTTTTGTGCAGTTTATCACTCGCGCTATTTTGCGCGTCGCACTGTTTTGTGCAGTTTATCACTCGCGCAATTTTCAGCGTCGCACTGTTTTCTGCAGTATATCACTCGCGCTATTTTGCGCGTCGCACTGTTTTGTGCAGTTTATCACTCCCGCTATTTTGCTGTCGCACTGTTTTGTGCAGTTCACACTCGCGCTATTTTGCGCGTCGCACTGTTTTGTGCAGTTTATCACTCGCGCTATTTTGCGCGTCGCACTGTTTTGTGCAGTTCACACACGCGCTATTTTGCGCGTCGCACTGTTTTGTGCAGTTTATCACTCCCGCTATTTTGCGCGTCGCACTGTTTTCTGCAGTATATCACTCGCGCTATTTTGCGCGTCGTACTATTTTCTGCAGTATATCACTGGCGCTATTTTGCGCGTCGCACTGTTTTGTGCAGTTTATCACTCGCGCTATTTTGCACGTCGCACTGTTTTTTGCAGTATATCACTCGCGCTATTTTGCGCGTCGTACTATTTTCTGCAGTATATCACTGGCGCTATTTTGCGCGTCGCACTGTTTTGTGCAGTTTATCACTCGCGCTATTTTGCGCGTCGCACTATTTTGTGCAGTTTATCACTTCCGCTATTTTTCGCGTCGCACCGTTTTGTGCAGTTCACACTCGCGCTATTTTGCGCGTCGCACTGTTTTGTGCAGTTCACACTCGAGCTATTTTGCGCGTCGCACTGTTTTGCGCAGTTTATCACTCCCGCTATTTTGCGCGTCGCACCATTTTCTGCAGTTTATCACTCGCGCTATTTTGCGCGTCGCACTGTTTTGTGCAGTTTATCACTCGCGCAATTTTCAGCGTCGCACTGTTTTCTGCAGTATATCACTCGCGCTATTTTGCGCGTCGCACTGTTTTGTGCAGTTTATCACTCCCGCTATTTTGCGCGTCGCACTGTTTTGTGCAGTTCAGACACGCGCTATTTTGCGCGTCGCACTGTTTTGTGCAGTTTATCACTCCCCCTATTTTGCGCGTCGCACTGTTTTGTGCAGTTCACACACGCGCTATTTTGCGCGTCGCACTGTTTTGTGCAGTTTATCACTCCCGCTATTTTGCGCGTCGCACTGTTTTCTGCAGTATATCACTCGCGCTATTTTGCGCGTCGTACTATTTTCTGCAGTATATCACTGGCGCTATTTTGCGCGTCGCACTGTTTTGTGCAGTTTATCACTCGCGCTATTTTGCACGTCGCACTGTTTTCTGCAGTATATCACTCGCGCTATTTTGCGCGTCGTACTATTTTCTGCAGTATATCACTGGCGCTATTTTGCGCGTCGCACTGTTTTGTGCAGTTTATCACTCGCGCTATTTTGCGCGTCGCACTGTTTTGTGCAGTTTATCACTCCCGCTATTTTTCGCGTCGCACCGTTTTGTGCAGTTCACACTCGCGCTATTTTGCACGTCGCACTGTTTTGTGCAGTTCACACTCGCGCTATTTTGCGCGTCGCACTGTTTTGCGCAGTTTATCACTCCCGCTATTTTGCGCGTCGCACCATTTTCTGCAGTTTATCACTCGCGCTATTTTGCGCGTCGCACTGTTTTGTGCAGTTTATCACTCGCGCAATTTTCAGCGTCGCACTGTTTTCTGCAGTATATCACTCGCGCTATTTTGCGCGTCGAACTGTTTTGTACAGTTTATCACTCCCGCTATTTTGCGCGTCGCACTGTTTTGTGCAGTTCAGACACGCGCTATTTTGCGCGTCGCACTGTTTTGTGCAGTTTATCACTCCCCCTATTTTGCCCGTCGCACTGTTTTGTGCAGTTCACACTCGCGCTATTTTGTGCGTCGCACTGTTTTGTGCAGTTTATCACTCGCGCTATTTTGCGCGTCGCACTGTTTTGCGCAGTTTATCACTCCCGCTATTTTGCGCGTCGCACCATTTTCTGCAGTTTATCACTCGCGCTATTTTGCGCGTCGCACCATTTTCTGCAGTTTATCACTCGCGCTATTTTGCGCGTCGCACTGTTTTGTGCAGTTTATCCCTCGCGCAATTTTCAGCGTCGCACTGTTTTCTGCAGTATATCACTCGCGCTATTTTGCGTGTCGCACTGTTTTGTGCAGTTTATCACTCCCGCTATTTTGCGCGTCGCACTGTTTTGTGCAGTTTACACTCGCGCTATTTTGCGCGTCGCACTGTTTTGTGCAGTTTATCACTCGCGCTATTTTGCGCGTCGCACTGTTTTGTGCAGTTCAGACACGCGCTATTTTGCGCGTCGCACTGTTTTTTGCAGTTTATCACTCCCGCTATTTTGCGCGTCGCACTGTTTTCTGCAGTATATCACTCGCGCTATTTTGCGCGTCGTACTATTTTCTGCAGTATATCACTGGCGCTATTTTGCGCGTCGCACAGTTTTGTGCAGTTTATCACTCGGGCTATTTTGTGCGTCGCACTGTTTTCTGGAGTATATCACTCGCGCTATTTTGCGCGTCGTACTATTTTCTGCAGTATATCACTGGCGCTATTTTGCGCGTCGCACTGTTTTGTGCAGTTTATCACTCGCGCTATTTTGCGCGTCGCACTGTTTTGTGCAGTTTATCACTCGCGCAATTTTCAGCGTCGCACTGTTTTCTGCAGTATATCACTCGCGCTATTTTGCGCGTCGCACTGTTTTGTGCAGTTTATCACTCCCGCTATTTTGCTGTCGCACTGTTTTGTGCAGTTCACACTCGCGCTATTTTGCGCGTCGCACTGTTTTGTGCAGTTTATCACTCGCGCTATTTTGCGCGTCGCACTGTTTTGTGCAGTTCACACACGCGCTATTTTGCGCGTCGCACTGTTTTGTGCAGTTTATCACTCCCGCTATTTTGCGCGTCGCACTGTTTTCTGCAGTATATCACTCGCGCTATTTTGCGCGTCGTACTATTTTCTGCAGTATATCACTGGCGCTATTTTGCGCGTCGCACTGTTTTGTGCAGTTTATCACTCGCGCTATTTTGCACGTCGCACTGTTTTTTGCAGTATATCACTCGCGCTATTTTGCGCGTCGTACTATTTTCTGCAGTATATCACTGGCGCTATTTTGCGCGTCGCACTGTTTTGTGCAGTTTATCACTCGCGCTATTTTGCGCGTCGCACTATTTTGTGCAGTTTATCACTTCCGCTATTTTTCGCGTCGCACCGTTTTGTGCAGTTCACACTCGCGCTATTTTGCGCGTCGCACTGTTTTGTGCAGTTCACACTCGAGCTATTTTGCGCGTCGCACTGTTTTGCGCAGTTTATCACTCCCGCTATTTTGCGCGTCGCACCATTTTCTGCAGTTTATCACTCGCGCTATTTTGCGCGTCGCACTGTTTTGTGCAGTTTATCACTCGCGCAATTTTCAGCGTCGCACTGTTTTCTGCAGTATATCACTCGCGCTATTTTGCGCGTCGCACTGTTTTGTGCAGTTTATCACTCCCGCTATTTTGCGCGTCGCACTGTTTTGTGCAGTTCAGACACGCGCTATTTTGCGCGTCGCACTGTTTTGTGCAGTTTATCACTCCCCCTATTTTGCGCGTCGCACTGTTTTGTGCAGTTCACACACGCGCTATTTTGCGCGTCGCACTGTTTTGTGCGGTTTATCACTCCCGCTATTTTGCGCGTCGCACTGTTTTCTGCAGTATATCACTCGCGCTATTTTGCGCGTCGTACTATTTTCTGCAGTATATCACTGGCGCTATTTTGCGCGTCGCACTGTTTTGTGCAGTTTATCACTCGCGCTATTTTGCACGTCGCACTGTTTTCTGCAGTATATCACTCGCGCTATTTTGCGCGTCGTACTATTTTCTGCAGTATATCACTGGCGCTATTTTGCGCGTCGCACTGTTTTGTGCAGTTTATCACTCGCGCTATTTTGCGCGTCGCACTGTTTTGTGCAGTTTATCACTCCCGCTATTTTTCGCGTCGCACCGTTTTGTGCAGTTCACACTCGCGCTATTTTGCACGTCGCACTGTTTTGTGCAGTTCACACTCGCGCTATTTTGCGCGTCGCACTGTTTTGCGCAGTTTATCACTCCCGCTATTTTGCGCGTCGCACCATTTTCTGCAGTTTATCACTCGCGCTATTTTGCGCGTCGCACTGTTTTGTGCAGTTTATCACTCGCGCAATTTTCAGCGTCGCACTGTTTTCTGCAGTATATCACTCGCGCTATTTTGCGCGTCGCACTGTTTTGTACAGTTTATCACTCCCGCTATTTTGCGCGTCGCACTGTTTTGTGCAGTTCAGACACGCGCTATTTTGCGCGTCGCACTGTTTTGTGCAGTTTATCACTCCCCCTATTTTGCCCGTCGCACTGTTTTGTGCAGTTCACACTCGCGCTATTTTGTGCGTCGCACTGTTTTGTGCAGTTTATCACTCGCGCTATTTTGCGCGTCGCACTGTTTTGCGCAGTTTATCACTCCCGCTATTTTGCGCGTCGCACCATTTTCTGCAGTTTATCACTCGCGCTATTTTGCGCGTCGCACCATTTTCTGCAGTTTATCACTCGCGCTATTTTGCGCGTCGCACTGTTTTGTGCAGTTTATCCCTCGCGCAATTTTCAGCGTCGCACTGTTTTCTGCAGTATATCACTCGCGCTATTTTGCGTGTCGCACTGTTTTGTGCAGTTTATCACTCCCGCTATTTTGCGCGTCGCACTGTTTTGTGCAGTTTACACTCGCGCTATTTTGCGCGTCGCACTGTTTTGTGCAGTTTATCACTCGCGCTATTTTGCGCGTCGCACTGTTTTGTGCAGTTCAGACACGCGCTATTTTGCGCGTCGCACTGTTTTTTGCAGTTTATCACTCCCGCTATTTTGCGCGTCGCACTGTTTTCTGCAGTATATCACTCGCGCTATTTTGCGCGTCGTACTATTTTCTGCAGTATATCACTGGCGCTATTTTGCGCGTCGCACAGTTTTGTGCAGTTTATCACTCGGGCTATTTTGTGCGTCGCACTGTTTTCTGGAGTATATCACTCGCGCTATTTTGCGCGTCGTACTATTTTCTGCAGTATATCACTGGCGCTATTTTGCGCGTCGCACTGTTTTGTGCAGTTTATCACTCGCGCTATTTTGCGCGTCGCACTGTTTTGTGCAGTTTATCACTCCCGATATTTTTCGCGTCGCACCGTTTTGTGCAGTTCACACTCGCGCTATTTTGCGCGTCGCACTGTTTTGTGCAGTTCATACTCGCGCTATTTTGCGCGTCGCACTGTTTTGCGAAGTTTATCACTCCCGCTATTTTGCGCGTCGCACCATTTTCTGCAGTTTATCACGCGCGCTATTTTGCGCGTCGCACTGTTTTGTGCAGTTTATCACTCGCGCTATTTTGCGCGTCGCACTTTTTTGTGCAGTTTATCACTCGCGCAATTTTCAGCGTCGCATTGTTTTCTGCAGTATATCACTCGCGCTATTTTGCGCGTCGCACTGTTTTGTGCAGTTTATCACTCCCGCTATTTTGCTGTCGCACTGTTTTGTGCAGTTCACACTCACGCTATTTTGCGCGTCGCACTGTTTTGTGCAGTTTATCACTCGCGCTATTTTGCGCGTCGCACTGTTTTGTGCAGTTCACACACGCGCTATTTTGCGCGTCGCACTGTTTTGTGCAGTTTATCACTCCCGCTATTTTTCGCGTCGCACCGTTTTGTGCAGTTCACACTCGCGCTATTTTGCGCGTCGCACTGTTTTGTGCAGTTCACACTCGCGCTATTTTGCGCGTCGCACTGTTTTGCGCAGTTTATCACTCCCGCTATTTTGCGCGTCGCACCATTTTCTGCAGTTTATCACTCGCGCTATTTTGCGCGTCGCACCATTTTCTGTAGTTTATCACTCGCGCTATTTTGCGCGTCGCACTGTTTTGTGCAGTTTATCCCTCGCGCAATTTTCAGCGTCGCACTGTTTTCTGCAGTATATCACTCGCGCTATTTTGCGCGTCGCACTGTTTTGTGCAGTTTATCACTCCCGCTATTTTGCGCGTCGCACTGTTTTGTGCAGTTTACACTCGAGCTATTTTGCGCGTCGCACTGTTTTGTGCAGTTTATCACTCGCGCTATTTTGCGCGTCGCACTGTTTTGTGCAGTTCAGACACGCGCTATTTTGCGCGTCGCACTGTTTTTTGCAGTTTATCACTCCCGCTATTTTGCGCGTCGCACTGTTTTCTGCAGTATATCACTCGCGCTATTTTGCGCGTCGTACTATTTTCTGCAGTATATCACTGGCGCTATTTTGCGCGTCGCACAGTTTTGTGCAGTTTATCACTCGCGCTATTTTGTGCGTCGCACTGTTTTCTGGAGTATATCACTCGCGCTATTTTGCGCGTCGTACTATTTTCTGCAGTATATCACTGGCGCTATTTTGCGCGTCGCACTGTTTTGTGCAGTTTATCACTCCCGATATTTTTCGCGTCGCACCGTTTTGTGCAGTTCACACTCGCGCTATTTTGCGCGTCGCACTGTTTTGTGCAGTTCATACTCGCGCTATTTTGCGCGTCGCACTGTTTTGCGAAGTTTATCACTCCCGCTATTTTGCGCGTCGCACCATTTTCTGCAGTTTATCACTCGCGCTATTTTGCGCGTCGCACTGTTTTGTGCAGTTTATCACTCGCGCTATTTTGCGCGTCGCACTGTTTTGTGCAGTTTATCACTCGCGCAATTTTCAGCGTCGCACTGTTTTCTGCAGTATATCACTCGCGCTATTTTGCGCGTCGCACTGTTTTGTGCAGTTTATCACTCCCGCTATTTTGCTGTCGCACTGTTTTGTGCAGTTCACACTCGCGCTATTTTGCGCGTCGCACTGTTTTGTGCAGTTTATCACTCGCGCTATTTTGCGCGTCGCACTGTTTTGTGCAGTTCACACACGCGCTATTTTGCGCGTCGCACTGTTTTGTGCAGTTTATCACTCCCGCTATTTTGCGCGTCGCACTGTTTTCTGCAGTATATCACTCGCGCTATTTTGCGCGTCGTACTATTTTCTGCAGTATATCACTGGCGCTATTTTGCGCGTCGCACTGTTTTGTGCAGTTTATCACTCGCGCTATTTTGCACGTCGCACTGTTTTTTGCAGTATATCACTCGCGCTATTTTGCGCGTCGTACTATTTTCTGCAGTATATCACTGGCGCTATTTTGCGCGTCGCACTGTTTTGTGCAGTTTATCACTCGCGCTATTTTGCGCGTCGCACTATTTTGTGCAGTTTATCACTCCCGCTATTTTTCGCGTCGCACCGTTTTGTGCAGTTCACACTCGCGCTATTTTGCGCGTCGCACTGTTTTGTGCAGTTCACACTCGAGCTATTTTGCGCGTCGCACTGTTTTGCGCAGTTTATCACTCCCGCTATTTTGCGCGTCGCACCATTTTCTGCAGTTTATCACTCGCGCTATTTTGCGCGTCGCACTGTTTTGTGCAGTTTATCACTCGCGCAATTTTCAGCGTCGCACTGTTTTCTGCAGTATATCACTCGCGCTATTTTGCGCGTCGCACTGTTTTGTGCAGTTTATCACTCCCGCTATTTTGCGCGTCGCACTGTTTTGTGCAGTTCAGACACGCGCTATTTTGCGCGTCGCACTGTTTTGTGCAGTTTATCACTCCCCCTATTTTGCGCGTCGCACTGTTTTGTGCAGTTCACACACGCGCTATTTTGCGCGTCGCACTGTTTTGTGCAGTTTATCACTCCCGCTATTTTGCGCGTCGCACTGTTTTCTGCAGTATATCACTCGCGCTATTTTGCGCGTCGTACTATTTTCTGCAGTATATCACTGGCGCTATTTTGCGCGTCGCACTGTTTTGTGCAGTTTATCACTCGCGCTATTTTGCACGTCGCACTGTTTTCTGCAGTATATCACTCGCGCTATTTTGCGCGTCGTACTATTTTCTGCAGTATATCACTGGCGCTATTTTGCGCGTCGCACTGTTTTGTGCAGTTTATCACTCGCGCTATTTTGCGCGTCGCACTGTTTTGTGCAGTTTATCACTCCCGCTATTTTTCGCGTCGCACCGTTTTGTGCAGTTCACACTCGCGCTATTTTGCACGTCGCACTGTTTTGTGCAGTTCACACTCGCGCTATTTTGCGCGTCGCACTGTTTTGCGCAGTTTATCACTCCCGCTATTTTGCGCGTCGCACCATTTTCTGCAGTTTATCACTCGCGCTATTTTGCGCGTCGCACTGTTTTGTGCAGTTTATCACTCGCGCAATTTTCAGCGTCGCACTGTTTTCTGCAGTATATCACTCGCGCTATTTTGCGCGTCGCACTGTTTTGTACAGTTTATCACTCCCGCTATTTTGCGCGTCGCACTGTTTTGTGCAGTTCAGACACGCGCTATTTTGCGCGTCGCACTGTTTTGTGCAGTTTATCACTCCCCCTATTTTGCCCGTCGCACTGTTTTGTGCAGTTCACACTCGCGCTATTTTGTGCGTCGCACTGTTTTGTGCAGTTTATCACTCGCGCTATTTTGCGCGTCGCACTGTTTTGTGCAGTTCACACACGCGCTATTTTGCGCGTCGCACTGTTTTGTGCAGTTTATCACTACCGCTATTTTGCGCGTCGCACTGTTTTCTGCAGTATATCACTCGCGCTATTTTGCGCGTCGTACTATTTTCTGCAGTATATCACTGGCGCTATTTTGCGCGTCGCACTGTTTTGCGCAGTTTATCACTCCCGCTATCTTGGGCGTCGCACCATTTTCTGCAGTTTATCACTCGCGCTATTTTGCGCGTCGCACTGTTTTGTGCAGTTTATCACTCGCGCAATTTTCAGCGTCGCAGTGTTTTCTGCAGTATATCATTCGCGCTATTTTGCGCGTCGCACTGTTTTGTGCAGTTTATCACTCCCGCTATTTTGCGCGTCGCACTGTTTTGTGCAGTTCACACTCGCGCTATTTTGCGCGTCGCACTGTTTTGCGCAGTTTATCACTCCCGCTATTTTGCGCGTCGCACCATTTTCTGCAGTTTATCACTCGCGCTATTTTGCGCGTCGCACTGTTTTGTGCAGTTTATCACTCGCGCTACTTTGCGCGTCGCACCATTTTCTGCAGTTTATCACTCGCGCTATTTTGCGCGTTGCACTGTTTTGTGCAGTTTATCACTCGCGCAATTTTCAGCGTCGCACTGTTTTCTGCAGTATATCACTCGCGCTATTTTGCGCGTCGCACTGTTTTGTGCAGTTTATCACTCCCGCTATTTTGCGCGTCGCACTGTTTTGTGCAGTTCACACTCGCGCTATTTTGCGCGTCGCACTGTTTTGTGCAGTTTATCACTCGCGCTATTTTGCGCGTCGCACTGTTTTGTGCAGTTCACACACGCGCTATTTTGCGCGTCGCACTGTTTTTTGCAGTTTATCACTCCTGCTATTTTGCGCATCGCACTGTTTTCTGCAGTATATCACTGGCGCTATTTTGCGCGTCGTACTATTTTCTGCAGTATATCACTGGCGCTATTTTGCGCGTCGCACTGTTTTGTGCAGTTTATCACTCGCGCTATTTTGCGCGTCGCACTGTTTTCTGCAGTATATCACTCGCGCTATTTTGCGCGTCGTACTATTTTCTGCAGTATATCACTGGCGCTATTTTGCGCGTCGCACTGTTTTGTGCAGTTTATCACTCGCGCTATTTTGCGCGTCGCACTGTTTTGTGCAGTTTATCACTCCCGCTATTTTTCGCGTCGAACCGTTTTGTGCAGTTCACACTGGCGCTATTTTGCGCGTCGCACTGTTTTGAGCAGTTCACACTCGCGCTATTTTGCGCGTCGCACTGTTTTGCGCAGTTTATCACTCCCGCTATTTTGCGCGTCGCACCATTTTCTGCAGTTTATCACTCGCGCTATTTTGCGCGTCGCACTGTTTTGTGCAGCTTATCGATCGCGCAATTTTCAGCGTCGCAGTGTTTTCTGCAGTATATCACTCGCGCTATTTTGCGCGTCGCACTGTTTTGTGCAGTTTATCACTCCCGCTATTTTGCGCGTCGCACTGTTTTGTGCAGTTCACACTCGCGCTATTTTGCGCGTCGCACTGTTTTGCGCAGTATATCACTCCCGCTATTTTGCGCGTCGCACCATTTTCTGCAGTTTATCACCCGCGCTATTTTGCGCGTCGCACCATTTTCTGCAGTTCATCACTCGCGCTATTTTGCGCGTCGCACTGTTTTGTGCAGTTTATCACTCCCGCTATTTTGCGCGTTGCACTGTTTTGTGCAGTTTATCACTCGCGCAATTTTCAGCGTCGCACTGTTTTCTGCAGTATATCACTCGCGCTATTTTGCGCGTCGCACTGTTTTGTGCAGTTTATCACTCCCGCTATTTTGCGCGTCGCACTGTTTTGTGCAGTTCAGACACGCGCTATTTTGCGCATCGCACTGTTTTGTGCAGTTTATCACTCCCGCTATTTTGCGCGTCGCACTGTTTTGTGCAGTTCACACTCGCGCTATTTTGCGCGTCGCACTGTTTTGTGCAGTTTATCACTCGCGCTATTTTGTGCGTCGCACTGTTTTGTGCAGTTCACACACGCGCTATTTTGCGCGTCGCACTGTTTTGTGCAGTTTATCACTCCCGCTATTTTGCGCGTCGCACTGTTTTCTGCAGTATATCACTCGCGCTATTTTGCGCGTCGTACTATTTTCTGCAGTATATCACTGGCGCTATTTTGCGCGTCGCACTGTTTTGTGCAGTTTATCACTCGCGCTATTTTGCGCATCGCACTGTTTTCTGCAGTATATCACTCGCGCTATTTTGCGCGTCGTACTATTTTCTGCAGTATATCACTGGCGCTATTTTGCGCGTCGCACTGTTTTGTGCAGTTTATCACTCGCGCTATTTTGCGCGTCGCACGGTTTTGTGCAGTTTATCACTCCCGCTATTTTTCGCGTCGCACCGTTTTGTGCAGTTCACACTCGCGCTATTTTGCGCGTCGCACTGTTTTGTGCAGTTCACACTCGCGCTATTTTGCGCGTCGCACTGTTTTGCGCAGTTTATCACTCCCGCTATCTTGCGCGTCGCACCATTTTCTGCAGTTTATCACTCGCGCTATTTTGCGCGTCGCACTGTTTTGTGCAGTTTATCACTCGCGCAATTTTCAGCGTCGCAGTGTTTTCTGCAGTATATCATTCGCGCTATTTTGCGCGTCGCACTGTTTTGTGCAGTTTATCACTCCCGCTATTTTGCGCGTCGCACTGTTTTGTGCAGTTCACACTCGCGCTATTTTGCGCGTCGCACTGTTTTGCGCAGTTTATCACTCCCGCTATCTTGCGCGTCGCACCATTTTCTGCAGTTTATCACTCGCGCTATTTTGCGCGTCGCACTGTTTTGTGCAGTTTATCACTCGCGCTACTTTGCGCGTCGCACCATTTTCTGCAGTTTATCACTCGCGCTATTTTGCGCGTTGCACTGTTTTGTGCAGTTTATCACTCGCGCAATTTTCAGCGTCGCACTGTTTTCTGCAGTATATCACTCGCGCTATTTTGCGCGTCGCACTGTTTTGTGCAGTTTATCACTCCCGCTATTTTGCGCGTCGCACTGTTTTGTGCAGTTCACACTCGCGCTATTTTGCGCGTCGCACTGTTTTGTGCAGTTTATCACTTGCGCTATTTTGCGCGTCGCACTGTTTTGTGCAGTTCACACACGCGCTATTTTGCGCGTCGCACTGTTTTTTGCAGTTTATCACTCCTGCTATTTTGCGCATCGCACTGTTTTCTGCAGTATATCACTGGCGCTATTTTGCGCGTCGTACTATTTTCTGCAGTATATCACTGGCGCTATTTTGCGCGTCGCACTGTTTTGTGCAGTTTATCACTCGCGCTATTTTGCGCGTCGCACTGTTTTCTGCAGTATATCCCTCGCGCTATTTTGCGCGTCGTACTATTTTCTGCAGTATATCACTGGCGCTATTTTGCGCGTCGCACTGTTTTGTGCAGTTTATCACTCGCGCTATTTTGCGCGTCGCACTGTTTTGTGCAGTTTATCACTCCCGCTATTTTTCGCGTCGCACCGTTTTGTGCAGTTCACACTCGCGCTATTTTGCGCGTCGCACTGTTTTGTGCAGTTCACACTCGCGCTATTTTGCGCGTCGCACTGTTTTGCGCAGTTTATCACTCCCGCTATTTTGCGCGTCGCACCATTTTCTGCAGTTTATCACTCGCGCTATTTTGCGCGTCGCACTGTTCTGTGCAGTTTATCGATCGCGCAATTTTCAGCGTCGCAGTGTTTTCTGCAGTATATCACTCGCGCTATTTTGCGCGTCGCACTGTTTTGTGCAGTTTATCACTCCCGCTATTTTGCGCGTCGCACTGTTTTGTGCAGTTCACACTCGCGCTATTTTGCGCGTCGCACTGTTTTGCGCAGTTTATCACTCCCGCTATTTTGCGCGTCGCACCATTTTCTGCAGTTTATCACTCGCGCTATTTTGCGCGTCGCACCATTTTCTGCAGTTCATCACTCGCGCTATTTTGCGCGTCGCACTGTTTTGTGCAGTTTATCACTCCCGCTATTTTGCGCGTTGCACTGTTTGTGCAGTTTATCACTCGCGCAATTTTCAGCGTCGCACTGTTTTCTGCAGTATATCACTCGCGCTATTTTGCGCGTCGCACTGTTTTGTGCAGTTTATCACTCCCGCTATTTTGCGCGTCGCACTGTTTTGTGCAAGTTCAGACACGCGCTATTTTGCGCGTCGCACTGTTTTGTGCAGTTTATCACTCCCGCTATTTTGCGCGTCGCACTGTTTTGTGCAGTTCACACTCGCGCTATTTTGCGCGTCGCACTGTTTTGTGCAGTTTATCACTCGCGCTATTTTGCGCGTCGCACTGTTTTGTGCAGTTCACACACGCGCTATTTTGCGCGTCGCACTGTTTTGTGCAGTTTATCACTCCCGCTATTTTGCGCGTCGCACTGTTTTCTGCAGTATATCACTCGCGCTATTTTGCGCGTCGTACTATTTTCTGCAGTATATCACTGGCGCTATTTTGCGCGTCGCACTGTTTTGTGCAGTTTATCACTCGCGCTATTTTTGCGCATCGCACTGTTTTCTGCAGTATATCACTCGCGCTATTTTGCGCGTCGTACTATTTTCTGCAGTATATCACTGGCGCTATTTTGCGCGTCGCACTGTTTTGTGCAGTTTATCACTCGCGCTATTTTGCGCGTCGCACTGTTTTGTGCAGTTTATCACTCCCGCTATTTTTCGCGTCGCACCGTTTTGTGCAGTTCACACTCGCGCTATTTTGCGCGTCGCACTGTTTTGTGCAGTTCACACTCGCGCTATTTTGCGCGTCGCACTGTTTTGCGCAGTTTATCACTCCCGCTATCTTGCGCGTCGCACCATTTTCTGCAGTTTATCACTCGCGCTATTTTGCGCGTCGCACTGTTTTGTGCAGTTTATCACTCGCGCAATTTTCAGCGTCGCAGTGTTTTCTTGCAGTATATCATTCGCGCTATTTTGCGCGTCGCACTGTTTTGTGCAGTTTATCACTCCCGCTATTTTGCGCGTCGCACTGTTTTGTGCAGTTCACACTCGCGCTATTTTGCGCGTCGCACTGTTTTGTGCAGTTTATCACTCGCGCTATTTTGCGCGTCGCACTGTTTTGTGCAGTTCACACACGCGCTATTTAGCGCGTCGCACTGTTTTGTGCAGTTTATCACTCCCGCTATTTTGCGCGTCGCACTGTTTTCTGCAGTATATCACTCGCGCTATTTTGCGCGTCGTACTATTTTGTGCAGTTTATCACTCGCGCTATTTTGCGCGTCGCACTGTTTTGTGCAGTTTATCACTCGCGCAATTTTCAGCGTCGCAGTGTTTTCTGCAGTATATCATTCGCGCTATTTTGCGCGTCGCACTGTTTTGTGCAGTTTATCACTCCCGCTATTTTGCGCGTCGCACTGTTTTGTGCAGTTCACACTCGCGCTATTTTGCGCGTCGCACTGTTTTGTGCAGTTTATCACTTGCGCTATTTTGCGCGTCGCACTGTTTTGTGCAGTTCACACACGCGCTATTTTGCGCGTCGCACTGTTTTTTGCAGTTTATCACTCCTGCTATTTTGCGCATCGCACTGTTTTCTGCAGTATATCACTGGCGCTATTTTGCGCGTCGTACTATTTTCTGCAGTATATCACTGGCGCTATTTTGCGCGTCGCACTGTTTTGTGCAGTTTATCACTCGCGCTATTTTGCGCGTCGCACTGTTTTCTGCAGTATATCACTCGCGCTATTTTGCGCGTCGTACTATTTTCTGCAGTATATCACTGGCGCTATTTTGCGCGTCGCACTGTTTTGTGCAGTTTATCACTCGCGCTATTTTGCGCGTCGCACGGTTTTGTGCAGTTTATCACTCCCGCTATTTTTCGCGTCGCACCGTTTTGTGCAGTTCACACTCGCGCTATTTTGTGCGTCGCACTGTTTTGTGCAGTTCACACTCGCGCTATTTTGCGCGTCGCACTGTTTTGCGCAGTTTATCACTCCCGCTATTTTGCGCGTCGCACCATTTTCTGCAGTTTATCACTCGCGCTATTTTGCGCGTCGCACAGTTCTGTGCAGTTTATCGATCGCGCAATTTTCAGCGTCGCAGTGTTTTCTGCAGTATATCACTCGCGCTATTTTGCGCGTCGCACTGTTTTGCGCAGTTTATCACTCCCGCTATTTTGCGCGTCGCACCATTTTCTGCAGTTTATCACTCGCGCTATTTTGCGCGTCGCACCATTTTCTGCAGGTTATCACTCGCGCTATTTTGCGCGTCGCACTGTTTTGTGCAGTTTATCACTCCCGCTATTTTGCGCGTTGCACTGTTTTGTGCAGTTTATCACTCGCGCAATTTTCAGCGTCGCACTGTTTTCTGCAGTATATCACTCGCGCTATTTTGCGCGTCGCACTGTTTTGTGCAGTTTATCACTCCCGCTATTTTGCGCGTCGCACTGTTTTGTGCAGTTCAGACACGCGCTATTTTGCGCGTCGCACTGTTTTGTGCAGTTTATCACTCCCGCTATTTTGCGCGTCGCACTGTTTTGTGCAGTTCACACTCGCGCTATTTTGCGCGTCGCACTGTTTTGTGCAGTTTATCACTCGCGCTATTTTGCGCGTCGCACTGTTTTGTGCAGTTCACACACGCGCTATTTAGCGCGTCGCACTGTTTTGTGCAGTTTATCACTCCCGCTATTTTGCGCGTCGCACTGTTTTCTGCAGTATATCACTGGCGCTATTTTGCGCGTCGTACTATTTTCTGCAGTATATCACTGGCGCTATTTTGCGCGTCGCACTGTTTTGTGCAGTTTATCACTCGCGCTATTTTGCGCGTCGCACTGTTTTGTGCAGTTTATCACTCCCGCTATTTTTCGCGTCGCACCGTTTTGTGCAGTTCACACTCGCGCTATTTTGCGCGTCGCACTATTTTGTGCAGTTCACACTCGCGCTATTTTGCGCGTCGCACTGTTTTGCGCAGTTTATCACTCCCGCTATCTTGCGCGTCGCACCATTTTCTGCAGTTTATCACTCGCGCTATTTTGCGCGTCGCACTGTTTTGTGCAGTTTATCACTCGCGCAATTTTCAGCGTCGCAGTGTTTTCTGCAGTATATCATTCGCGCTATTTTGTGCGTCGCACTGTTTTGTGCAGTTTATCACTTCCGCTATTTTGCGCATCGCACTGTTTTGTGCAGTTCACACTCGCGCTATTTTGCGCGTCGCACTGTTTTGTGCAGTTTATCACTTGCGCTATTTTGCGCGTCGCACTGTTTTGTGCAGTTCACACACGCGCTATTTTGCGCGTCGCACTGTTTTTTGCAGTTTATCACTCCTGCTATTTTGCGCATCGCACTGTTTTCTGCAGTATATCACTGGCGCTATTTTGCGCGTCGTACTATTTTCTGCAGTATATCACTGGCGCTATTTTGCGCGTCGCACTGTTTTGTGCAGTTTATCACTCGCGCTATTTTGCGCGTCGCACTGTTTTCTGCAGTATATCACTCGCGCTATTTTGCGCGTCGTACTATTTTCTGCAGTATATCACTGGCGCTATTTTGCGCGTCGCACTGTTTTGTGCAGTTTATCACTCGCGCTATTTTGCGCGTCGCACTGTTTTGTGCAGTTTATCACTCCCGCTATTTTTCGCGTCGCACCGTTTTGTGCAGTTCACACTCGAGCTATTTTGCGCGTCGCACTGTTTTGTGCAGTTCACACTCGCGCTATTTTGCGCGTCGCACTGTTTTGCGCAGTTTATCACTCCCGCTATTTTGCGCGTCGCACCATTTTCTGCAGTTTATCACTCGCGCTATTTTGCGCGTCGCACTGTTCTGTGCAGTTTATCACTCCCGCTATTTTGCGCGTCGCACGGTTTTGTGCAGTTTATCACTCCCGCTATTTTTCGCGTCGCACCGTTTTGTGCAGTTCACACTCGCGCTATTTTGCGCGTCGCACTGTTTTGTGCAGTTCACACTCGCGCTATTTTGCGCGTCGCACTGTTTTGCGCAGTTTATCACTCCCGCTATTTTGCGCGTCGCACCATTTTCTGCAGTTTATCACTCGCGCTATTTTGCGCGTCGCACTGTTCTGTGCAGTTTATCGATCGCGCAATTTTCAGCGTCGCAGTGTTTTCTGCAGTATATCACTCGCGCTATTTTGCGCGTCGCACTGTTTTGTGCAGTTTATCAGTCCCGCTATTTTGCGCGTCGCACTGTTTTGTGCAGTTCACACTCGCGCTATTTTGCGCGTCGCACTGTTTTGCGCAGTTTATCACTCCCGCTATTTTGCGCGTCGCACCATTTTCTGCAGTTTATCACTCGCGCTATTTTGCGCGTCGCACCATTTTCTGCAGGTTATCACTCGCGCTATTTTGCGCGTCGCACTGTTTTGTGCAGTTTATCACTCCCGCTATTTTGCGCGTTGCACTGTTTTGTGCAGTTTATCACTCGCGCAATTTTCAGCGTCGCACTGTTTTCTGCAGTATATCACTCGCGCTATTTTGCGCGTCGCACTGTTTTGTGCTGTTTATCACTCCCGCTATTTTGCGCGTCGCACTGTTTTGTGCAGTTCAGACACGCGCTATTTTGCGCGTCGCACTGTTTTGTGCAGTTCACACTCGCGCTATTTTGCGCGTCGCACTGTTTTGTGCAGTTTATCACTCGCGCTATTTTGCGCGTCGCACTGTTTTGTGCAGTTCACACACGCGCTATTTTGCGCGTCGCACTGTTTTGTGCAGTTTATCACTCCCGCTATTTTGCGCGTCGCACTGTTTTCTGCAGTATATCACTCGCGCTATTTTGCGCGTCGTACTATTTTCTGCAGTATATCACTGGCGCTATTTTGCGCGTCGCACTGTTTTGTGCAGTTTATCACTCGCGCTATTTTGCGCGTCGCACTGTTTTGTGCAGTTTATCACTCCCGCTATTTTTCGCGTCGCACCGTTTTGTGCAGTTCACACTCGCGCTATTTTGCGCGTCGCACTGTTTTGTGCAGTTCACACTCGCGCTATTTTGCGCGTCGCACTGTTTTGCGCAGTTTATCACTCCCGCTATCTTGCGCGTCGCACCATTTTCTGCAGTTTATCACTCGCGCTATTTTGCGCGTCGCACTGTTTTGTGCAGTTTATCACTCGCGCAATTTTCAGCGTCGCAGTGTTTTCTGCAGTATATCATTCGCGCTATTTTGCGCGTCGCACTGTTTTGTGCAGTTTATCACTCCCGCTATTTTGCGCGTCGCACTGTTTTGTGCAGTTCACACTCGCGCTATTTTGCGCGTCGCACTGTTTTGCGCAGTTTATCACTCCCGCTATTTTGCGCGTCGCACCATTTTCTGCAGTTTATCACTCGCGCTATTTTGCGCGTTGCACTGTTTTGTGCAGTTTATCACTCGCGCAATTTTCAGCGTCGCACTGTTTTCTGCAGTATATCACTCGCGCTATTTTGCGCGTCGCACTGTTTTGTGCAGTTCACACTCGCGCTATTTTGCGCGTCGCACTGTTTTGTGCAGTTTATCACTCGCGCTATTTTGCGCGTCGCACTGTTTTGTGCAGTTCACACACGCGCTATTTTGCGCGTCGCACTGTTTTTTGCAGTTTATCACTCCTGCTATTTTGCGCATCGCACTGTTTTCTGCAGTATATCACTGGCGCTATTTTGCGCGTCGTACTATTTTCTGCAGTATATCACTGGCGCTATTTTGCGCGTCGCACTGTTTTGTGCGGTTTATCACTCGCGCTATTTTGCGCGTCGCACTGTTTTCTGCAGTATATCACTCGCGCTATTTTGCGCGTCGTACTATTTTCTGCAGTATATCACTGGCGCTATTTTGCGCGTCGCACTGTTTTGTGCAGTTTATCACTCGCGCTATTTTGCGCGTCGCACTATTTTGTGCAGTTTATCACTCCCGCTATTTTTCGCGTCGCACCGTTTTGTGCAGTTCACACTCGCGCTATTTTGCGCGTCGCACTGTTTTGTGCATTTCACACTCGCGCTATTTTGCGCAGTTTATCACTCCCGCTATTTTGCGCGTCGCACCATTTTCTGCAGTTTATCACTCGCGCTATTTTGCGCGTCGCACTGTTTTGTGCAGTTTATCACTCGCGCAATTTTCAGCGTCGCAGTGTTTTCTGCAGTATATCACTCGCGCTATTTTGCGCGTCGCACTGTTTTGTGCAGTTTATCACTCCCGCTATTTTGCGCGTCGCACTGTTTTGTGCAGTTCACACTCGCGCTATTTTGCGCGTCGCATTGTTTTGCGCAGTTTATCACTCCCGCTATTTTCCGCGTCGGACCATTTTCTGCAGTTTATCACTCGCGCTATTTTGCGCGTCGCACCGTTTTCTGCAGTTTATCACTCGCGCTATTTTGCGCGTCGCACTGTTTTGTGCAGTTTATCACTCGCGCTATTTTGCGCGTCGCACTGTTTTGTGCAGTTTATCACTCCCGCTATTTTTCGCGTCGCACCGTTTTGTGCAGTTCACACTCGCGCTATTTTGCGCGTCGCACTGTTTTGTGCAGTTCACACTCGCGCTATTTTGCGCGTCGCACTGTTTTGCGCAGTTTATCACTCCCGCTATCTTGCGCGTCGCACCATTTTCTGCAGTTTATCACTCGCGCTATTTTGCGCGTCGCACTGTTTTGTGTAGTTTATCACTCGCGCAATTTTCAGCGTCGCAGTGTTTTCTGCAGTATATCATTCGCGCTATTTTGCGCGTCGCACTGTTTTGTGCAGTTTATCACTCCCGCTATTTTGCGCGTCGCACTGTTTTGTGCAGTTCACACTCGCGCTATTTTGCGCGTCGCACTGTTTTGCGCAGTTTATCACTCCCGCTATTTTGCGCGTCGCACCATTTTCTGCAGTTTGTCACTCGCGCTATTTTGCGCGTCGCACTGTTTTGTGCAGTTTATCACTCGCGCAATTTTCAGCGTCGCACTGTTTTCTGCAGTATATCACTCGCGCTATTTTGCGCGTCGCACTGTTTTGTGCAGTTCACACTCGCGCTATTTTGCGCGTCGCACTGTTTTGTGCAGTTTATCACTCGCGCTATTTTGCGCGTCGCACTGTTTTGTGCAGTTCACACACGCGCTATTTTGCGCGTCGCACTGTTTTTTACAGTTTATCACTCCTGCTATTTTGCGCATCGCACTGTTTTCTGCAGTATATCACTGGCGCTATTTTGCGCGTCGTACTATTTTCTGCAGTATATCACTGGCGCTATTTTGCGCGTCGCACTGTTTTGTGCAGTTTATCACTCGCGCTATTTTGCGCGTCGCACTGTTTTCTGCAGTATATCACTCGCGCTATTTTGCGCGTCGTACTATTTTCTGCAGTATATCACTGGCGCTATTTTGCGCGTCGCACTGTTTTGTGCAGTTTATCACTCGCGCTATTTTGCGCGTCGCACTGTTTTGTGCAGTTTATCACTCCCGCTATTTTTCGCGTCGCACCGTTTTGTGCAGTTCACACTCGCGCTATTTTGCGCGTCGCACTATTTTGTGCATTTCACACTCGCGCTATTTTGCGCGTCGCACTGTTTTGCGCAGTTTATCACTCCCGCTATTTTGCGCGTCGCACCATTTTCTGCAGTTTATCACTCGCGCTATGTTGCGCGTCGCACTGTTTTGTGCAGTTTATCACTCGCGCAATTTTCAGCGTCGCAGTGTTTTCTGCAGTATATCACTCGCGCTATTTTGCGCGTCGCACTGTTTTGTGCAGTTTATCACTCCCGCTATTTTGCGCGTCGAACTGTTTTGTGCAGTTCACACTCGCGCTATTTTGCGCGTCGCATTGTTTTGCGCAGTTTATCACTCCCGCTATTTTCCGCGTCGCACCATTTTCTGCAGTTTATCACTCCCGCTATTTTGCGCGTCGCACCATTTTCTGCAGTTTATCACTCGCGCTATTTTGCGCGTCGCACTGTTTTGTGCAGTTTATCACTCGCGCTATTTTGCGCGTCGCACTGTTTTCTGCAGTATATCACTCGCGCTATTTTGCGCGTCGCACTGTTTTCTGCAGTATATCACTCGCGCTATTTTGCGCGTCGTACTATTTTCTGCAGTATATCACTGGCGCTATTTTGCGCGTCGCACTGTTTTGTGCAGTTTATCACTCGCGCTATTTTGCGCGTCGCACTGTTTTGTGCAGTTCACACACGCGCTATTTTGCGCGTCGCACTGTTTTTTGCAGTTTATCACTCCTGCTATTTTGCGCATCGCACTGTTTTCTGCAGTATATCACTGGCGCTATTTTGCGCGTCGTACTATTTTCTGCAGTATATCACTGGCGCTATTTTGCGCGTCGCACTGTTTTGTGCAGTTTATCACTCGCGCTATTTTGCGCGTCGCACTGTTTTCTGCAGTATATCACTCGCGCTATTTTGCGCGTCGTACTATTTTCTGCAGTATATCACTGGCGCTATTTTGCGCGTCGCACTGTTTTGTGCAGTTTATCACTCGCGCTATTTTGCGCGTCGCACTGTTTTGTGCAGTTTATCACTCCCGCTATTTTTCGCGTCGCACCGTTTTGTGCAGTTCACACTCGCGCTATTTTGCGCGTCGCACTGTTTTGTGCATTTCACACTCGCGCTATTTTGCGCGTCGCACTGTTTTGCGCAGTTTATCACTCCCGCTATTTTGCGCGTCGCACCATTTTCTGCAGTTTATCACTCGCGCTATTTTGCGCGTCGCACTGTTTTGTGCAGTTTATCACTCGCGCAATTTTCAGCGTCGCAGTGTTTTCTGCAGTATATCACTCGCGCTATTTTGCGCGTCGCACTGTTTTGTGCAGTTTATCACTCCCGCTATTTTGCGCGTCGCACTGTTTTGTGCAGTTCACACTCGCGCTATTTTGCGCGTCGCATTGTTTTGCGCAGTTTATCACTCCCGCTATTTTCCGCATCGCACTATTTTCTGCAGTTTATCACTCGCGCTATTTTGCGCGTCGCACCATTTTCTGCAGTTTATCACTCGCGCTATTTTGCGCGTCGCACTGTTTTGTGCAGTTTATCACTCGCGCAATTTTCAGCGTCGCACTGTTTTCTGCAGTATATCACTCGCGCTATTTTGCGCGTCGCACTGTTTTGTGCAGTTTATCACTCCCGCTATTTTGCGCGTCGCACTGTTTTGTGCAGTTCACACTCGCGCTGTTTTGCGCGTCGCACTGTTTTGTGCAGTTTATCACTTGCGCTATTTTGCGCGTCGCACTGTTTTGTGCAGTTCACACACGCGCTATTTTGCGCGTCGCACTGTTTTTTGCAGTTTATCACTCCTGCTATTTTGCGCATCGCACTGTTTTCTGCAGTATATCACTGGCGCTATTTTGCGCGTCGTACTATTTTCTGCAGTATATCACTGGCGCTATTTTGCGCGTCGCACTGTTTTGTGCAGTTTATCACTCGCGCTATTTTGCGCGTCGCACTGTTTTCTGCAATATATCACTCGCGCTATTTTGCGCGTCGTACTATTTTCTGCAGTATATCACTGGCGCTATTTTGCGCGTCGCACTGTTTTTTGCAGTTTATCACTCGCGCTATTTTGCGCGTCGCACTGTTTTGTGCAGTTTATCACTCCCGCTATTTTTCGCGTCGCACCGTTTTGTGCAGTTCACACTCGCGCTATTTTGCGCGTCGCACTGTTTTGTGCAGTTCACACTCGCGCTATTTTGCGCGTCGCACTGTTTTGCGCAGTTTATCACTCCCGCTATTTTGCGCGTCGCACCATTTTCTGCAATTTGTCACTCGCGCTATTTTGCGCGTCGCACTGTTCTGTGCAGTTTATCGATCGCGCAATTTTCAGCGTCGCAGTGTTTTCTGCAGTATATCACTCGCGCTATTTTGCGCGTCGCACTGTTTTGTGCAGTTTATCACTCCCGCTATTTTGCGCGTCGCACTGTTTTGTGCAGTTCACACTCGCGCTATTTTGCGCGTCGCACTGTTTTGCGCAGTTTATCACTCCCGCTATTTTGCGCGTCGCACCATTTTCTGCAGTTTATCACTCGCGCTATTTTGCGCGTCGCACCATTTTCTGCAGGTTATCACTCGCGCTATTTTGCGCGTCGCACTGTTTTGTGCAGTTTATCACTCCCGCTATTTTGCGCGTTGCACTGTTTTGTGCAGTTTATCACTCGCGCAATTTTCAGCGTCGCACTGTTTTGTGCAGTTTATCACTCCCGCTATTTTTCGCGTCGCACCGTTTTGTGCAGTTCACACTCGCGCTATTTTGCGCGTCGCACTGTTTTGTGTATTTCACACTCGCGCTATTTTGCGCGTCGCACTGTTTTGCGCAGTTTATCACTCCCGCTATTTTGCGCGTCGCACCATTTTCTGCAGTTTATCACTCGCGCTATTTTGCGCGTCGCACTGTTTTGTGCAGTTTATCACTCGCGCAATTTTCAGCGTCGCAGTGTTTTCTGCAGTATATCACTCGCGCTATTTTGCGCGTCGCACTGTTTTGTGCAGTTTATCACTCCCGCTATTTTGCGCGTCGCATTGTTTTGTGCAGTTCACACTCGCGCTATTTTGCGCGTCGCATTGTTTTGCGCAGTTTATCACTCCCGCTATTTTCCGCATCGCACCATTTTCTGCAGTTTATCACTCGCGCTATTTTGCGCGTCGCACCATTTTCTGCAGTTTATCACTCGCGCTATTTTGCGCGTCGCACTGTTTTGTGCAGTTTATCACTCGCGCAATTTTCAGCGTCGCACTGTTTTCTGCAGTATATCACTCGCGCTATTTTGCGCGTCGCACTGTTTTGTGCAGTTTATCACTCCCGCTATTTTGCGCGTCGCACTGTTTTGTGCAGTTCACACTCGCGCTATTTTGCGCGTCGCACTGTTTTGTGCAGTTTATCACTTGCGCTATTTTGCGCGTCGCACTGTTTTGTGCAGTTCACACACGCGCTATTTTGCGCGTCGCACTGTTTTTTGCAGTTTATCACTCCTGCTATTTTGCGCATCGCACTGTTTTCTGCAGTATATCACTGGCGCTATTTTGCGCGTCGTACTATTTTCTGCAGTATATCACTGGCGCTATTTTGCGCGTCGCACTGTTTTGTGCAGTTTATCACTCGCGCTATTTTGCGCGTCGCACTGTTTTCTGCAATATATCACTCGCGCTATTTTGCGCGTCGTACTATTTTCTGCAGTATATCACTGGCGCTATTTTGCGCGTCGCACTGTTTTTTGCAGTTTATCACTCGCGCTATTTTGCGCGTCGCACTGTTTTGTGCAGTTTATCACTCCCGCTATTTTTCGCGTCGCACCGTTTTGTGCAGTTCACACTCGCGCTATTTTGCGCGTCGCACTGTTTTGTGCAGTTCACACTCGCGCTATTTTGCGCGTCGCACTGTTTTGCGCAGTTTATCACTCCCGCTATTTTGCGCGTCGCACCATTTTCTGCAGTTTATCACTCGCGCTATTTTGCGCGTCGCACTGTTCTGTGCAGTTTATCGATCGCGCAATTTTCAGCGTCGCAGTGTTTTCTGCAGTATATCAATCGCGCTATTTTGCGCGTCGCACTGTTTTGTGCAGTTTATCACTCCCGCTATTTTGCGCGTCGCACTGTTTTGTGCAGTTCACACTCGCGCTATTTTGCGCGTCGCACTGTTTTGCGCAGTTTATCACTCCCGCTATTTTGCGCGTCGCACCATTTTCTGCAGTTTATCACTCGCGCTATTTTGCGCGTCGCACCATTTTCTGCAGGTTATCACTCGCGCTATTTTGCGCGTCGCACTGTTTTGTGCAGTTTATCACTCCCGCTATTTTGCGCGTTGCACTGTTTTGTGCAGTTTATCACTCACGCAATTTTCAGCGTCGCACTGTTTTGTGCAGTTTATCACTCCCGCTATTTTTCGCGTCGCACCGTTTTGTGCAGTTCACACTCGCGCTATTTTGCGCGTCGCACTGTTTTGTGCATTTCACACTCGCGCTATTTTGCGCGTCGCACTGTTTTGCGCAGTTTATCACTCCCGCTATTTTGCGCGTCGCACCATTTTCTGCAGTTTATCACTCGCGCTATTTTGCGCGTCGCACTGTTTTGTGCAGTTTATCACTCGCGCAATTTTCAGCGTCGCAGTGTTTTCTGCAGTATATCACTCGCGCTATTTTGCGCGTCGCACTGTTTTGTGCAGTTTATCACTCCCGCTATTTTGCGCGTCGCATTGTTTTGTGCAGTTCACACTCGCGCTATTTTGCGCGTCGCATTGTTTTGCGCAGTTTATCACTCCCGCTATTTTCCGCATCGCACCATTTTCTGCAGTTTATCACTCGCGCTATTTTGCGCGTCGCACCATTTTCTGCAGTTTATCACTCGCGCTATTTTGCGCGTCGCACTGTTTTGTGCAGTTTATCACTCGCGCAATTTTCAGCGTCGCACTGTTTTCTGCAGTATATCACTCGCGCTATTTTGCGCGTCGCACTGTTTTGTGCAGTTTATCACTCCCGCTATTTTGCGCGTCGCACTGTTTTGTGCAGTTCACACTCGCGCTATTTTGCGCGTCGCACTGTTTTGTGCAGTTTATCACTTGCGCTATTTTGCGCGTCGCGCTGTTTTGTGCAGTTCACACACGCGCTATTTTGCGCGTCGCACTATTTTTTGCAGTTTATCACTCCTGCTATTTTGCGCATCGCACTGTTTTCTGCAGTATATCACTGGCGCTATTTTGCGCGTCGTACTATTTTCTGCAGTATATCACTGGCGCTATTTTGCGCGTCGCACTGTTTTGTGCAGTTTATCACTCGCGCTATTTTGCGCGTCGCACTGTTTTCTGCAATATAACACTCGCGCTATTTTGCGCGTCGTACTATTTTCTGCAGTATATCACTGGCGCTATTTTGCGCGTCGCACTGTTTTTTGCAGTTTATCACTCGCGCTATTTTGCGCGTCGCACGGTTTTGTGCAGTTTATCACTCCCGCTATTTTTCGCGTCGCACCGTTTTGTGCAGTTCACACTCGCGCTATTTTGCGCGTCGCACTGTTTTGTGCAGTTCACACTCGCGCTATTTTGCGCGTCGCACTGTTTTGCGCAGTTTATCACTCCCGCTATTTTGCGCGTCGCACCATTTTCTGCAGTTTATCACTCGCGCTATTTTGCGCGTCGCACTGTTCTGTGCAGTTTATCGATCGCGCAATTTTCAGCGTCGCAGTGTTTTCTGCAGTATATCACTCGCGCTATTTTGCGCGTCGCACTGTTTTGTGCAGTTTATCACTCCCGCTATTTTGCGCGTCGCACTGTTTTGTGCAGTTCACACTCGCGCTATTTTGCGCGTCGCACTGTTTTGCGCAGTTTATCACTCCCGCTATTTTGCGCGTCGCACCATTTTCTGCAGTTTATCACTCGCGCTATTTTGCGCGTCGCACCATTTTCTGCAGGTTATCACTCGCGCTATTTTGCGCGTCGCACTGTTTTGTGCAGTTTATCACTCCCGCTATTTTGCGCGTTGCACTGTTTTGTGCAGTTTATCACTCGCGCAATTTTCAGCGTCGCACTGTTTTCTGCAGTATATCACTCGCGCTATTTTGCGCGTCGCACTGTTTTGTGCAGTTTATCACTCCCGCTATTTTGCGCGTCGCACTGTTTTGTGCAGTTCAGACACGCGCTATTTTGCGCGTCGCACTGTTTTGTGCAGTTTATCACTCCCGCTATTTTGCGCGTCGCACTGTTTTGTGCAGTTCACACTCGCGCTATTTTGCGCGTCGCACTGTTTTGTGCAGTTTATCACTCGCACTGTTTTGTGCAGTTCACACACGCGCTATTTTGCGCGTCGCACTGCTTTGTGCAGTTTATCACTCCGCTATTTTGCGCGTCGCACTGTTTTCTGCAGTATATCACTCGCGCTATTTTGCGCGTCGTACTATTTTCTGCAGTATATCACTGGCGCTATTTTGCACGTCGCACTGTTTTGTGCAGTTTATCACTCGCGCTATTTTGCGCGTCGCACTGTTTTGTGCAGTTTATCACTCCCGCTATTTTTCGCGTCGCACCGTTTTGTGCAGTTCACACTCGCGCTATTTTGCGCGTCGCACTGTTTTGTGCAGTTCACACTCGCGCTATTTTGCGCGTCGCACTGTTTTGCCGCAGTTTATCACTCCCGCTATCTTGCGCGTCGCACCATTTTCTGCAGTTTATCACTCGCGCTATTTTGCACGTCGCACTGTTTTGTGCAGTTTATCACTCGCGCTATTTTGCGCGTCGCACTGTTTTGTGCAGTTTATCACTCGCGCAATTTTCAGCGTCGCAGTGTTTTCTGCAGTATATCATTCGCGCTATTTTGCGCGTCGCACTGTTTTGTGCAGTTTATCACTCCCGCTATTTTGCGCGTCGCACTGTTTTGTGCAGTTCACACTCGCGCTATTTTGCGCGTCGCACTGTTTTGCGCAGTTTATCACTCCCGCTATTTTGCGCGTCGCACCATTTTCTGCAGTTTATCACTCGCGCTATTTTGCGCGTCGCACTGTTTTGTGCAGTTTATCACTCGCGCTACTTTGCGCGTCGCACCATTTTCTGCAGTTTATCACTCGCGCTATTTTGCGCGTTGCACTGTTTTGTGCAGTTTATCACTCGCGCAATTTTCAGCGTCGCACTGTTTTCTGCAGTATATCACTCGCGCTATTTTGCGCGTCGCACTGTTTTGTGCAGTTCACACTCGCGCTATTTTGCGCGTCGCACTGTTTTGTGCAGTTCACACACGCGCTATTTTGCGCGTCGCACTGTTTTTTGCAGTTTATCACTCCTGCTATTTTGCGCATCGCACTGTTTTCTGCAGTATATCACTGGCGCTATTTTGCGCGTCGTACTATTTTCTGCAGTATATCACTGGCGCTATTTTGCGCGTCGCACTGTTTTGTGCAGTTTATCACTCGCGCTATTTTGCGCGTCGCACTGTTTTCTGCAGTATATCACTCGCGCTATTTTGCGCGTCGTACTATTTTCTGCAGTATATCACTGGCGCTATTTTGCGCGTCGCACTGTTTTGTGCAGTTTATCACTCGCGCTATTTTGCGCGTCGCACTGTTTTGTGCAGTTTATCACTCCCGCTATTTTTCGCGTCGTACCGTTTTGTGCAGTTCACACTCGCGCTATTTTGCGCGTCGCACTGTTTTGTGCATTTCACACTCGCGCTATTTTGCGCGTCGCACTGTTTTGCGCAGTTTATCACTCCCGCTATTTTGCGCGTCGCACCATTTTCTGCAGTTTATCACTCGCGCTATTTTGCGCGTCGCACTGTTTTGTGCAGTTTATCACTCGCGCAATTTTCAGCGTCGCAGTGTTTTCTGCAGTATATCACTCGCGCTATTTTGCGCGTCGCACTGTTTTGTGCAGTTTATCACTCCCGCTATTTTGCGCGTCGCACTGTTTTGTGCAGTTCACACTCGCGCTATTTTGCGCGTCGCATTGTTTTGCGCAGTTTATCACTCCCGCTATTTTCCGCGTCGCACCATTTTCTGCAGTTTATCACTCGCGCTATTTTGCGCGTCGCACCATTTTCTGCAGTTTATCACTCGCGCTATTTTGCGCGTCGCACTGTTTTGTGCAGTTTATCACTCGCGCAATTTTCAGCGTCGCACTGTTTTCTGCAGTATATCACTCGCGCTATTTTGCGCGTCGCACTGTTTTGTGCAGTTTATCACTCCCGCTATTTTGCGCGTCGCACTGTTTTGTGCAGTTCACACTCGCGCTATTTTGCGCGTCGCACTGTTTTGTGCAGTTTATCACTCGCGCTATTTTGCGCGTCGCACTGTTTTGTGCAGTTCAGACACGCGCTATTTTGCGCGTCGCACTGTTTTTTGCAGTTTATCACTCCCGCTATTTTGCGCGTCGCACTGTTTTCTGCAGTATATCACTCGCGCTATTTTGCGCGTCGTACTATTTTCTGCAGTATATCACTGGCGCTATTTTGCGCGTCGCACAGTTTTGTGCAGTTTATCACTCGCGCTATTTTGCGCGTCGCACTGTTTTCTGGAGTATATCACTCGCGCTATTTTGCGCGTCGTACTATTTTCTGCAGTATATCACTGTCGCTATTTTGCGCGTCGCACTGTTTTGTGCAGTTTATCACTCGCGCTATTTTGCGCGTCGCACTGTTTTGTGCAGTTTATCACTCCCGATATTTTTCGTGTCGCACCGTTTTGTGCAGTTCACACTCGTGCTATTTTGCGCGTCGCACTGTTTTGTGCAGTTCCTACTCGCGCTATTTTGCGCGTCGCACTGTTTTGCGCAGTTTATCACTCCCGCTATTTTGCGCGTCGCACCATTTTCTGCAGTTTATCACTCGCGCTATTTTGCGCGTCGCACTGTTTTGTGTAGTTTATCACTCGCGCTATTTTGCGCGTCGCACTGTTTTGTGCAGTTTATCACTCGCGCAATTTTCAGCGTCGCACTGTTTTCTGCAGTATATCACTCGCGCTATTTTGCGCGTCGCACTGTTTTGTGCAGTTTATCACTCCCGCTATTTTGCTGTCGCACTGTTTTGTGCAGTTCACACTCGCACTATTTTGCGCGTCGCACTGTTTTGTGCAGTTTATCACTCGCGCTATTTTGCGCGTCGCACTGTTTTGTGCAGTTCACACACGCGCTATTTTGCGCGTCGCACTGTTTTGTGCAGTTTATCACTCCCGCTATTTTGCGCGTCGCACTGTTTTCTGCAGTATATCACTCGCGCTATTTTGCGCGTCGTACTATTTTCTGCAGTATATCACTGGCGCTATTTTGCGCGTCGCACTGTTTTGCGCAGTTTATCACTCCCGCTATCTTGCGCGTCGCACCATTTTCTGCAGTTTATCACTCGCGCTATTTTGCGCGTCGCACTGTTTTGTGCAGTTTATCACTCGCGCAATTTTCAGCGTCGCAGTGTTTTCTGCAGTATATCATTCGCGCTATTTTGCGCGTCGCACTGTTTTGTGCAGTTTATCACTCCCGCTATTTTGCGCGTCGCACTGTTTTTTGCAGTTCACACTCGCGCTATTTTGCGCGTCGCACTGTTTTGCGCAGTTTATCACTCCCGCTATTTTGCGCGTCGCACCATTTTCTGCAGTTTATCACTCGCGCTATTTGCGCGTCGCACTGTTTTGTGCAGTTTATCACTCGCGCTACTTTGCGCGTCGCACCATTTTCTGCAGTTTATCACTCGCGCTATTTTGCGCGTTGCACTGTTTTGTGCAGTTTATCGCTCGCGCAATTTTCAGCGTCGCACTGTTTTCTGCAGTATATCACTCGCGCTATTTTGCGCGTCGCACTGTTTTGTGCAGTTCACACTCGCGCTATTTTGCGCGTCGCACTGTTTTGTGCAGTTTATCACTCGCGCTATTTTGCGCGTCGCACTGTTTTGTGCAGTTCACACACGCGCTATTTTGCGCGTCGCACTGCTTTTTGCAGTTTATCACTCCTGCTATTTTGCGCATCGCACTGTTTTCTGCAGTATATCACTGGCGCTATTTTGCGCGTCGTACTATTTTCTGCAGTATATCACTGGTGCTATTTTGCGCGTCGCACTGTTTTGTGCAGTTTATCACTCGCACTATTTTGCGCGTCGCACTGTTTTCTGCAGTATATCACTCGCGCTATTTTGCGCGTCGTACTATTTTCTGCAGTATATCACTGGCGCTATTTTGCGCGTCGCACTGTTTTGTGCAGTTTATCACTCGCGCTATTTTGCGCGTCGCACTATTTTGTGCAGTTTATCACTCCCGCTATTTTTCGCGTCGTACCGTTTTGTGCAGTTCACACTCGCGCTATTTTGCGCGTCGCACTGTTTTGTGCATTTCACACTCGCGCTATTTTGCGCGTCGCACTGTTTTGCGCAGTTTATCACTCCCGCTATTTTGCGCGTCGCACCATTTTCTGCAGTTTATCACTCGCGCTATTTTGCGCGTCGCACTGTTTTGTGCAGTTTATCACTCGCGCAATTTTCAGCGTCGCAGTGTTTTCTGCAGTATATCACTCGCGCTATTTTGCGCGTCGCACTGTTTTGTGCAGTTTATCACTCCCGCTATTTTGCGCGTCGCACTGTTTTGTGCAGTTCACACTCGCGCTATTTTGCGCGTCGCATTGTTTTGCGCAGTTTATCACTCCCGCTATTTTCCGCGTCGCACCATTTTCTGCAGTTTATCACTCGCGCTATTTTGCGCGTCGCACCATTTTCTGCAGTTTATCACTCGCGCTATTTTGCGCGTCGCACTGTTTTGTGCAGTTTATCACTCGCGCAATTTTCAGCGTCGCACTGTTTTCTGCAGTATATCACTCGCGCTATTTTGCGCGTCGCACTGTTTTGTGCAGTTTATCACTCCCGCTATTTTGCGCGTCGCACTGTTTTGTGCAGTTCACACTCGCGCTATTTTGCGCGTCGCACTGTTTTGTGCAGTTTATCACTCGCGCTATTTTGCGCGTCGCACTGTTTTGTGCAGTTCAGACACGCGCTATTTTGCGCGTCGCACTGTTTTTTGCAGTTTATCACTCCCGCTATTTTGCGCGTCGCACTGTTTTCTGCAGTATATCACTCGCGCTATTTTGCGCGTCGTACTATTTTCTGCAGTATATCACTGGCGCTATTTTGCGCGTCGCACAGTTTTGTGCAGTTTATCACTCGCGCTATTTTGCGCGTCGCACTGTTTTCTGGAGTATATCACTCGCGCTATTTTGCGCGTCGTACTATTTTCTGCAGTATATCACTGTCGCTATTTTGCGCGTCGCACTGTTTTGTGCAGTTTATCACTCGCGCTATTTTGCGCGTCGCACTGTTTTGTGCAGTTTATCACTCCCGATATTTTTCGTGTCGCACCGTTTTGTGCAGTTCACACTCGCGCTATTTTGCGCGTCGCACTGTTTTGTGCAGTTCCTACTCGCGCTATTTTGCGCGTCGCACTGTTTTGAGCAGTTTATCACTCCCGCTATTTTGCGCGTCGCACCATTTTCTGCAGTTTATCACTCGCGCTATTTTGCGCGTCGCACTGTTTTGTGCAGTTTATCACTCGCGCTATTTTGCGCGTCGCACTGTTTTGTGCAGTTTATCACTCGCGCAATTTTCAGCGTCGCACTGTTTTCTGCAGTATATCACTCGCGCTATTTTGCGCGTCGCACTGTTTTGTGCAGTTTATCACTCCCGCTATTTTGCTGTCGCACTGTTTTGTGCAGTTCACACTCGCACTATTTTGCGCGTCGCACTGTTTTGTGCAGTTTATCACTCGCGCTATTTTGCGCGTCGCACTGTTTTGTGCAGTTCACACACGCGCTATTTTGCGCGTCGCACTGTTTTGTGCAGTTTATCACTCCCGCTATTTTGCGCGTCGCACTGTTTTCTGCAGTATATCACTCGCGCTATTTTGCGCGTCGTACTATTTTCTGCAGTATATCACTGGCGCTATTTTGCGCGTCGCACTGTTTTGCGCAGTTTATCACTCCCGCTATCTTGCGCGTCGCACCATTTTCTGCAGTTTATCACTCGCGCTATTTTGCGCGTCGCACTGTTTTGTGCAGTTTATCACTCGCGCAATTTTCAGCGTCGCAGTGTTTTCTGCAGTATATCATTCGCGCTATTTTGCGCGTCGCACTGTTTTGTGCAGTTTATCACTCCCGCTATTTTGCGCGTCGCACTGTTTTGTGCAGTTCACACTCGCGCTATTTTGCGCGTCGCACTGTTTTGCGCAGTTTATCACTCCCGCTATTTTGCGCGTCGCACCATTTTCTGCAGTTTATCACTCGCGCTATTTTGCGCGTCGCACTGTTTTGTGCAGTTTATCACTCGCGCTACTTTGCGCGTCGCACCATTTTCTGCAGTTTATCACTCGCGCTATTTTGCGCGTTGCACTGTTTTGTGCAGTTTATCACTCGCGCAATTTTCAGCGTCGCACTGTTTTCTGCAGTATATCACTCGCGCTATTTTGCGCGTCGCACTGTTTTGTGCAGTTTATCACTCCCGCTATTTTGCACGTCGCACTGTTTTGTGCAGTTCACACTCGCGCTATTTTGCGCGTCGCACTGTTTTGTGCAGTTTATCACTCGCGCTATTTTGCGCGTCGCACTGTTTTGTGCAGTTCACACACGCGCTATTTTGCGCGTCGCACTGTTTTTTTCAGTTTATCACTCCTGCTATTTTGCGCATCGCACTGTTTTCTGCAGTATATCACTGGCGCTATTTTGCGCGTCGTACTATTTTCTGCAGTATATCACTGGCGCTATTTTGCGCGTCGCACTGTTTTGTGCAGTTTATCACTCGCGCTATTTTGCGCGTCGCACTGTTTTCTGCAGTATATCACTCGCGCTATTTTGCGCGTCGTACTATTTTCTGCAGTATATCACTGGCGCTATTTTGCGCGTCGCACTGTTTTGTGCAGTTTATCACTCGCGCTATTTTGCGCGTCGCACTGTTTTGTGCAGTTTATCACTCCCGCTATTTTTCGCGTCGCACCGTTTTGTGCAGTTCACACTCGCGCTATTTTGCGCGTCGCACTGTTTTGTGCAGTTCACACTCGCGCTATTTTGCGCGTCGCACTGTTTTGCGCAGTTTATCACTCCCGCTATTTTGCGCGTCGCACCATTTTCTGCAGTTTATCACTCGCGCTATTTTGCGCGTCGCACTGTTTTGTGCAGTTTATCGATCGCGCAAATTTCAGCGTCGCAGTGTTTTCTGCAGTATATCACTCGCGCTATTTTGCGCGTCGCACTGTTTTGTGCAGTTTATCACTCCCGCTATTTTGCGCGTCGCACTGTTTTGTGCAGTTCACACTCGCGCTATTTTGCGCGTCGCACTGTTTTGCGCAGTTTATCACTCCCGCTATTTTGCGCGTCGCACCATTTTCTGCAGTTTATCACTCGCGCTATTTTGCGCGTCGCACCATTTTCTGCAGTTCATCACTCGCGCTATTTTGCGCGTCGCACTGTTTTGTGCAGTTTATCACTCCCGCTATTTTGCACGTTGCACTGTTTTGTGCAGTTTATCACTCGCGCAATTTTCAGCGTCGCACTGTTTTCTGCAGTATATCACTCGCGCTATTTTGCGCGTCGCACTGTTTTCTGCAGTATATCACTCGCGCTATTTTGCGCGTCGCACTGTTTTGTGCAGTTTATCACTCCCGCTATTTTGCTGTCGCACTGTTTTGTGCAGTTCACACTCGCACTATTTTGCGCGTCGCACTGTTTTGTGCAGTTCATCACTCGCGCTATTTTGCGCATCGCACTGTTTTGTGCAGTTCACACACGCGCTATTTTGCGCGTCGCACTGTTTTGTGCAGTTTATCACTCCCGCTATTTTGCGCGTCGCACTGTTTTCTGCAGTATATCACTCGCGCTATTTTGCGCGTCGTACTATTTTCTGCAGTATATCACTGGCGCTATTTTGCGCGTCGCACTGTTTTGCGCAGTTTATCACTCCCGCTATCTTGCGCGTCGCACCATTTTCTGCAGTTTATCACTCGCGCTATTTTGCGCGTCGCACTGTTTTGTGCAGTTTATCACTCGCGCAATTTTCAGCGTCGCAGTGTTTTCTGCAGTATATCATTCGCGCTATTTTGCGCGTCGCACTGTTTTGTGCAGTTTATCACTCCCGCTATTTTGCGCGTCGCACTGTTTTTTGCAGTTCACACTCGCGCTATTTTGCGCGTCGCACTGTTTTGCGCAGTTTATCACTCCCGCTATTTTGCGCGTCGCACCATTTTCTGCAGTTTATCACTCGCGCTATTTTGCGCGTCGCACTGTTTTGTGCAGTTTATCACTCGCGCTACTTTGCGCGTCGCACCATTTTCTGCAGTTTATCACTCGCGCTATTTTGCGCGTTGCACTGTTTTGTGCAGTTTATCGCTCGCGCAATTTTCAGCGTCGCACTGTTTTCTGCAGTATATCACTCGCGCTATTTTGCGCGTCGTACTCTTTTCTGCAGTATATCACTGGCGCTATTTTGCGCGTCGCACTGTTTTGTGCAGTTTATCACTCGCGCTATTTTGCGCGTCGCACTGTTTTGTGCAGTTCACACACGCGCTATTTTGCGCGTCGCACTGCTTTTTGCAGTTTATCACTCCTGCTATTTTGCGCATCGCACTGTTTTCTGCAGTATATCACTGGCGCTATTTTGCGCGTCGTACTATTTTCTGCAGTATATCACTGGTGCTATTTTGCGCGTCGCACTGTTTTGTGCAGTTTATCACTCGCGCTATTTTGCGCGTCGCACTGTTTTCTGCAGTATATCACTCGCGCTATTTTGCGCGTCGTACTCTTTTCTGCAGTATATCACTGGCGCTATTTTGCGCGTCGCACTGTTTTGTGCAGTTTATCACTCGCGCTATTTTGCGCGTCGCACTATTTTGTGCAGTTTATCACTCCCGCTATTTTTCGCGTCGTACCGTTTTGTGCAGTTCACACTCGCGCTATTTTGCGCGTCGCACTGTTTTGTGCATTTCACACTCGCGCTATTTTGCGCGTCGCACTGTTTTGCGCAGTTTATCACTCCCGCTATTTTGCGCGTCGCACCATTTTCTGCAGTTTATCACTCGCGCTATTTTGCGCGTCGCACTGTTTTGTGCAGTTTATCACTCGCGCAATTTTCAGCGTCGCAGTGTTTTCTGCAGTATATCACTCGCGCTATTTTGCGCGTCGCACTGTTTTGTGCAGTTTATCACTCCCGCTATTTTGCGCGTCGCACTGTTTTGTGCAGTTCACACTCGCGCTATTTTGCGCGTCGCATTGTTTTGCGCAGTTTATCACTCCCGCTATTTTCCGCGTCGCACCATTTTCTGCAGTTTATCACTCGCGCTATTTTGCGCGTCGCACCATTTTCTGCAGTTTATCACTCGCGCTATTTTGCGCGTCGCACTGTTTTGTGCAGTTTATCACTCGCGCAATTTTCAGCGTCGCACTGTTTTCTGCAGTATATCACTCGCGCTATTTTGCGCGTCGCACTGTTTTGTGCAGTTTATCACTCCCGCTATTTTGCGCGTCGCACTGTTTTGTGCAGTTCACACTCGCGCTATTTTGCGCGTCGCACTGTTTTGTGCAGTTTATCACTCGCGCTATTTTGCGCGTCGCACTGTTTTGTGCAGTTCAGACACGCGCTATTTTGCGCGTCGCACTGTTTTTTGCAGTTTATCACTCCCGCTATTTTGCGCGTCGCACTGTTTTCTGCAGTATATCACTCGCGCTATTTTGCGCGTCGTACTATTTTCTGCAGTATATCACTGGCGCTATTTTGCGCGTCGCACAGTTTTGTGCAGTTTATCACTCGCGCTATTTTGCGCGTCGCACTGTTTTCTGGAGTATATCACTCGCGCTATTTTGCGCGTCGTACTATTTTCTGCAGTATATCACTGTCGCTATTTTGCGCGTCGCACTGTTTTGTGCAGTTTATCACTCGCGCTATTTTGCGCGTCGCACTGTTTTGTGCAGTTTATCACTCCCGATATTTTTCGTGTCGCACCGTTTTGTGCAGTTCACACTCGCGCTATTTTGCGCGTCGCACTGTTTTGTGCAGTTCCTACTCGCGCTATTTTGCGCGTCGCACTGTTTTGCGCAGTTTATCACTCCCGCTATTTTGCGCGTCGCACCATTTTCTGCAGTTTATCACTCGCGCTATTTTGCGCGTCGCACTGTTTTGTGCAGTTTATCACTCGCGCTATTTTGCGCGTCGCACTGTTTTGTGCAGTTTATCACTCGCGCAATTTTCAGCGTCGCACTGTTTTCTGCAGTATATCACTCGCGCTATTTTGCGCGTCGCACTGTTTTGTGCAGTTTATCACTCCCGCTATTTTGCTGTCGCACTGTTTTGTGCAGTTCACACTCGCACTATTTTGCGCGTCGCACTGTTTTGTGCAGTTTATCACTCGCGCTATTTTGCGCATCGCACTGTTTTGTGCAGTTCACAAACGCGCTATTTTGCGCGTCGCACTGTTTTGTGCAGTTTATCACTCCCGCTATTTTGCGCGTCGCACTGTTTTCTGCAGTATATCACTCGCGCTATTTTGCGCGTCGTACTATTTTCTGCAGTATATCACTGGCGCTATTTTGCGCGTCGCACTGTTTTGCGCAGTTTATCACTCCCGCTATCTTGCGCGTCGCACCATTTTCTGCAGTTTATCACTCGCGCTATTTTGCGCGTCGCACTGTTTTGTGCAGTTTATCACTCGCGCAATTTTCAGCGTCGCAGTGTTTTCTGCAGTATATCATTCGCGCTATTTTGCGCGTCGCACTGTTTTGTGCAGTTTATCACTCCCGCTATTTTGCGCGTCGCACTGTTTTGTGCAGTTCACACTCGCGCTATTTTGCACGTCGCACTGTTTTGCGCAGTTTATCACTCCCGCTATTTTGCGCGTCGCACCATTTTCTGCAGTTTATCACTCGCGCTATTTTGCGCGTCGCACTGTTTTGTGCAGTTTATCACTCGCGCTACTTTGCGCGTCGCACCATTTTCTGCAGTTTATCACTCGCGCTATTTTGCGCGTTGCACTGTTTTGTGCAGTTTATCACTCGCGCAATTTTCAGCGTCGCACTGTTTTCTGCAGTATATCACTCGCGCTTTTTTGCGCGTCGCACTGTTTTGTGCAGTTTATCACTCCCGCTATTTTGCACGTCGCACTGTTTTGTGCAGTTCACACTCGCGCTATTTTGCGCGTCGCACTGTTTTGTGCAGTTTATCACTCGCGCTATTTTGCGCGTCGCACTGTTTTGTGCAGTTCACACACGCGCTATTTTGCGCGTCGCACTGTTTTTTTCAGTTTATCACTCCTGCTATTTTGCGCATCGCACTGTTTTCTGCAGTATATCACTGGCGCTATTTTGCGCGTCGTACTATTTTCTGCAGTATATCACTGGCGCTATTTTGCGCGTCGCACTGTTTTGTGCAGTTTATCACTCGCGCTATTTTGCGCGTCGCACTGTTTTCTGCAGTATATCACTCGCGCTATTTTGCGCGTCGTACTATTTTCTGCAGTATATCACTGGCGCTATTTTGCGCGTCGCACTGTTTTGTGCAGTTTATCACTCGCGCTATTTTGCGCGTCGCACTGTTTTGTGCAGTTTATCACTCCCGCTATTTTTCGCGTCGCACCGTTTTGTGCAGTTCACACTCGCGCTATTTTGCGCGTCGCACTGTTTTGTGCAGTTCACACTCGCGCTATTTTGCGCGTCGCACTGTTTTGCGCAGTTTATCACTCCCGCTATTTTGCGCGTCGCACCATTTTCTGCAGTTTATCACTCGCGCTATTTTGCGCGTCGCACTGTTTTGTGCAGTTTATCGATCGCGCAAATTTCAGCGTCGCAGTGTTTT
This sequence comes from Camellia granthamiana, assembly GCA_036172215.1. Classification (NCBI taxonomy): domain Eukaryota; kingdom Viridiplantae; phylum Streptophyta; class Magnoliopsida; order Ericales; family Theaceae; genus Camellia; species Camellia granthamiana. The sequence continues at coordinate 111,708 of JAXFYN010000515.1, forward strand.
CTGCAGTATATCACTCGCGCTATTTTGCGCGTCGCACTGTTTTGTGCAGTTTATCACTCCCGCTATTTTGCGCGTCGCACTGTTTTGTGCAGTTCACACTCGCGCTATTTTGCGCGTCGCACTGTTTTGCGCAGTTTATCACTCCCGCTATTTTGCGCGTCGCACCATTTTCTGCAGTTTATCACTCGCGCTATTTTGCGCGTCGCACCATTTTCTGCAGTTCATCACTCGCGCTATTTTGCGCGTCGCACTGTTTTGTGCAGTTTATCACTCCCGCTATTTTGCACGTTGCACTGTTTTGTGCAGTTTATCACTCGCGCAATTTTCAGCGTCGCACTGTTTTCTGCAGTATATCACTCGCGCTATTTTGCGCGTCGCACTGTTTTGTGCAGTTTATCACTCCCGCTCTTTTGCGCGTCGCACTGTTTTGTGCAGTTCAGACACGCGCTATTTTGCGCGTCGCACTGTTTTGTGCAGTTTATCACTCCCGCTATTTTGCGCGTCGCACTGTTTTGTGCAGTTCACACTCGCGCTATTTTGCGCGTCGCACTGTTTTGTGCAGTTCACACACGCGCTATTTTGCGCGTCGCACTGTTTTGTGCAGTTTATCACTCCCGCTATTTTGCGCGTCGCACTGTTTTCTGCAGTATATCACTCGCGCTATTTTGCGCGTCGTACTATTTTCTGCAGTATATCACTGGCGCTATTTTGCGCGTCGCACTGTTTTGTGCAGTTTATCACTCGCGCTATTTTGCGCATCGCACTGTTTTCTGCAGTATATCACTCGCGCTATTTTGCGCGTCGTACTGTTTTCTGCAGTATATCACTGGCGCTATTTTGCGCGTCGCACTGTTTTGTGCAGTTTATCACTCGCGCTATTTTGCGCGTCGCACTGTTTTGTGCAGTTTATCACTCCCGCTATTTTTCGCGTCGCAACGTTTTGTGCAGTTCACACTCGCGCTATTTTGCGCGTCGCACTGTTTTGTGCAGTTCACACTCGCGCTATTTTGCGCGTCGCACTGTTTTGCGCAGTTTATCACTCCCGCTATCTTGCGCGTCGCACCATTTTCTGCAGTTTATCACTCGCGCTATTTTGCGCGTCGCACTGTTTTGTGCAGTTTATCACTCGCGCAATTTTCAGCGTCGCAGTGTTTTCTGCAGTATATCATTCGCGCTATTTTGCGCGTCGCACTGTTTTGTGCAGTTTATCACTCCCGCTATTTTGCGCGTCGCACTGTTTTGTGCAGTTCACACTCGCGCTATTTTGCGCGTCGCACTGTTTTGCGCAGTTTATCACTCCCGCTATTTTGCGCGTCGCACCATTTTCTGCAGTTTATCACTCGCGCTATTTTGCGCGTCGCACTGTTTTGTGCAGTTTATCACTCGCGCTACTTTGCGCGTCGCACCATTTTCTGCAGTTTATCACTCGCGCTATTTTGCGCGTTGCACTGTTTTGTGCAGTTTATCACTCGCGCAATTTTCAGCGTCGCACTGTTTTCTGCAGTATATCACTCGCGCTATTTTGCGCGTCGCACTGTTTTGTGCAGTTTATCACTCCCGCTATTTTGCGCGTCGCACTGTTTTGTGCAGTTCACACTCGCGCTATTTTGCGCGTCGCACTGTTTTGTGCAGTTTATCACTTGCGCTATTTTGCGCGTCGCACTGTTTTGTGCAGTTCACACACGCGCTATTTTGCGCGTCGCACTGTTTTTTGCAGTTTATCACTCCTGCTATTTTGCGCATCGCACTGTTTTCTGCAGTATATCACTGGCGCTATTTTGCGCGTCGTACTATTTTCTGCAGTATATCACTGGCGCTATTTTGCGCGTCGCACTGTTTTGTGCAGTTTATCACTCGCGCTATTTTGCGCGTCGCACTGTTTTCTGCAGTATATCACTCGCGCTATTTTGCGCGTCGTACTATTTTCTGCAGTATATCACTGGCGCTATTTTGCGCGTCGCACTGTTTTGTGCAGTTTATCACTCGCGCTATTTTGCGCGTCGCACTGTTTTGTGCAGTTTATCAGTCCCGCTATTTTTCGCGTCGCACCGTTTTATGCAGTTCACACTCGCGCTATTTTGCGCGTCGCACTGTTTTGTGCAGTTCACACTCGCGCTATTTTGCGCGTCGCACTGTTTTGCGCAGTTTATCACTCCCGCTATTTTGCGCGTCGCACCATTTTCTGCAGTTTATCACTCGCGCTATTTTGCGCGTCGCACTGTTCTGTGCAGTTTAACGATCGCGCAATTTTCAGCGTCGCAGTGTTTTATGCAGTATATCACTCGCGCTATTTTGCGCGTCGCACTGTTTTGTGCAGTTTATCACTCCCGCTATTTTGCGCGTCGCACTGTTTTGTGCAGTTCACACTCGCGCTATTTTGCGCGTCGCACTGTTTTGCGCAGTTTATCACTCCCGCTATTTTGCGCGTCGCACCATTTTCTGCAATTTATCACTCGCGCTATTTTGCGCGTCGCACCATTTTCTGCAGGTTATCACTCGCGCTATTTTGCGCGTCGCACTGTTTTGTGCAGTTTATCACTCCCGCTATTTTGCGCGTTGCACTGTTTTGTGCAGTTTATCACTCGCGCAATTTTCAGCGTCGCACTGTTTTCTGCAGTATATCACTCACGCTATTTTGCGCGTCGCACTGTTTTGTGCAGTTTATCACTCCCGCTATTTTGCGCGTCGCACTGTTTTGTGCAGTTCAGACACGCGCTATTTTGCGCGTCGCACTGTTTTGTGCAGTTTATCACTCCCGCTATTTTGCGCGTCGCACTGTCTTGTGCAGTTCACACTCGCGCTATTTTGCGCGTCGCACTGTTTTGTGCAGTTTATCACCCGCGCTATTTTGCGCGTCGCACTGTTTTGTGCAGTTCACACACGCGCTATTTTGCGCGTCGCACTGTTTTGTGCAGTTTATCACTCCCGCTATTTTGCGCGTCGCACTGTTTTCTGCAGTATATCACTCGCGCTATTTTGCGCGTCGTACTATTTTCTGCAGTATATCACTGGCGCTATTTTGCGCGTCGCACTGTTTTGTGCAGTTTATCACTCGCGCTATTTTGCGCATCGCACTGTTTTCTGCAGTATATCACTCGCGCTATTTTGCGCGTCGTACTATTTTCTGCAGTATATCACTGGCGCTATTTTGCGCGTCGCACTGTTTTGTGCAGTTTATCACTCCCGCTATTTTTCGCGTCGCACCGTTTTGTGCAGTTCACACTCGCGCTATTTTGCGCGTCGCACTGTTTTGTGCAGTTCACACTCGCGCTATTTTGCGCGTCGCACTGTTTTGCGCAGTTTATCACTCCCGCTATCTTGCGCGTCGCACCATTTTCTGCAGTTTATCACTCGCGCTATTTTGCGCGTCGCACTGTTTTGTGCAGTTTATCACTCGCGCAATTTTCAGCGTCGCAGTGTTTTCTGCAGTATATCCTTCGCGCTATTTTGCGCGTCGCACTGTTTTGTGCAGTTTATCACTCCCGCTATTTTGCGCGTCGCACTGTTTTGTGCAGTTCACACTCGCGCTATTTTGCGCGTCGCACTGTTTTGCGCAGTTTATCACTCCCGCTATTTTGCGCGTCGCACCATTTTCTGCAGTTTATCACTCGCGCTATTTTGCGCGTCGCACTGTTTTGTGCAGTTTATCACTCGCGCTACTTTGCGCGTCGCACCATTTTCTGCAGTTTATCACTCGCGCTATTTTGCGCGTTGCACTGTTTTGTGCAGTTTATCACTCGCGCAATTTTCAGCGTCGCACTGTTTTCTGCAGTATATCACTCGCGCTATTTTGCGCGTCGCACTGTTTTGTGCAGTTTATCACTCGCGCTATTTTGCGCGTCGCACTGTTTTGTGCAGTTTATCACTCCCGCTATTTTGCGCGTCGCACTGTTTTGTGCAGTTCACACTCGCGCTATTTTGCGCGTCGCACTGTTTTGTGCAGTTTATCACTTGCGCTATTTTGCGCGTCGCACTGTTTTGTGCAGTTCACACACGCGCTATTTTGCGCGTCGCACTGTTTTTTGCAGTTTATCACTCCTGCTATTTTGCGCATCGCACTGTTTTCTGCAGTATATCACTGGCGCTATTTTGCGCGTCGTACTATTTTCTGCAGTATATCACTGGCGCTATTTTGCGCGTCGCACTGTTTTGTGCAGTTTATCACTCGCGCTATTTTGCGCGTCGCACTGTTTTCTGCAGTATATCACTCGCGCTATTTTGCGCGTCGTACTATTTTCTGCAGTATATCACTGGCGCTATTTTGCGCGTCGCACTGTTTTGTGCAGTTTATCACTCGCGCTATTTTGCGCGTCGCACTGTTTTGTGCAGTTTATCACTCCCGCTATTTTTCGCGTCGCACCGTTTTGTGCAGTTCACACTCGCGCTATTTTGCGCGTCGCACTGTTTTGTGCAGTTCACACTCGCGCTATTTTGCGCGTCGCACTGTTTTGCGCAGTTTATCACTCCCGCTATTTTGCACGTCGCACCATTTTCTGCAGTTTATCACTCGCGCTATTTTGCGCGTCGCACTGTTCTGTGCAGTTTAACGATCGCGCAATTTTCAGCGTCGCAGTGTTTTCTGCAGTATATCACTCGCGCTATTTTGCGCGTCGCACTGTTTTGTGCAGTTTATCACTCCCGCTATTTTGCGCGTCGCACTGTTTTGTGCAGTTCACACTCGCGCTATTTTGCGCGTCGCACTGTTTTGCGCAGTTTATCACTCCCGCTATTTTGCGCGTCGCACCATTTTCTGCAATTTATCACTCGCGCTATTTTGCGCGTCGCACCATTTTCTGCAGGTTATCACTCGCGCTATTTTGCGCGTCGCACTGTTTTGTGCAGTTTATCACTCCCGCTATTTTGCGCGTTGCACTGTTTTGTGCAGTTTATCACTCGCGCAATTTTCAGCGTCGCACTGTTTTCTGCAGTATATCACTCACGCTATTTTGCGCGTCGCACTGTTTTGTGCAGTTTATCACTCCCGCTATTTTGCGCGTCGCACTGTTTTGTGCAGTTCAGACACGCGCTATTTTGCGCGTCGCACTGTTTTGTGCAGTTTATCACTCCCGCTATTTTGCGCGTCGCACTGTTTTGTGCAGTTCACACTCGCGCTATTTTGCGCGTCGCACTGTTTTGTGCAGTTTATCACTCGCGCTATTTTGCGCGTCGCACTGTTTTGTGCAGTTCACACACGCGCTATTTTGCGCGTCGCACTGTTTTGTGCAGTTTATCACTCCCGCTATTTTGCGCGTCGCACTGTTTTCTGCAGTATATCACTCGCGCTATTTTGCGCGTCGTACTATTTTCTGCAGTATATCACTGGCGCTATTTTGCGCGTCGCACTGTTTTGTGCAGTTTATCACTCGCGCTATTTTGCGCATCGCACTGTTTTCTGCAGTATATCACTCGCGCTATTTTGCGCGTCGTACTATTTTCTGCAGTATATCACTGGCGCTATTTTGCGCGTCGCACTGTTTTGTGCAGTTTATCACTCGCGCTATTTTGCGCGTCGCACTGTTTTGTGCAGTTTATCACTCCCGCTATTTTTCGCGTCGCACCGTTTTGTGCAGTTCACACTCGCGCTATTTTGCGGGTCGCACTGTTTTGTGCAGTTCACACTCGCGCTATTTTGCGCGTCGCACTGTTTTGCGCAGTTTATCACTCCCGCTATCTTGCGCGTCGCACCATTTTCTGCAGTTTATCACTCGCGCTATTTTGCGCGTCGCACTGTTTTGTGCAGTTTATCACTCGCGCAATTTTCAGCGTCGCAGTGTTTTCTGCAGTATATCATTCGCGCTATTTTGCGCGTCGCACTGTTTTGTGCAGTTTATCACTCCCGCTATTTTGCGCGTCGCACTGTTTTGTGCAGTTCACACTCGCGCTATTTTGCGCGTCGCACTTTTTTGCGCAGTTTATCACTCCCGCTATTTTGCGCGTCGCACCATTTTCTGCAGTTTATCACTCGCGCTATTTTGCGCGTCGCACTGTTTTGTGCAGTTTATCACTCGCGCTACTTTGCGCGTCGCACCATTTTCTGCAGTTTATCACTCGCGCTATTTTGCGCGTTGCACTGTTTTGTGCAGTTTATCACTCGCGCAATTTTCAGCGTCGCACTGTTTTCTGCAGTATATCACTCGCGCTATTTTGTGCGTCGCACTGTTTTGTGCAGTTTATCACTCCCGCTATTTTGCGCGTCGCACTGTTTTGTGCAGTTCACACTCGCGCTATTTTGCGCGTCGCACTGTTTTGTGCAGTTTATCACTTGCGCTATTTTGCGCGTCGCACAGTTTTGTGCAGTTCACACACGCGCTATTTTGCGCGTCGCACTGTTTTTTGCAGTTTATCACTCCTGCTATTTTGCGCATCGCACTGTTTTCTGCAGTATATCACTGGCGCTATTTTGCGCGTCGTACTATTTTCTGCAGTATATCACTGGCGCTATTTTGCGCGTCGCACTGTTTTGTGCAGTTTATCACTCGCGCTATTTTGCGCGTCGCACTGTTTTCTGCAGTATATCACTCGCGCTATTTTGCGCGTCGTACTATTTTCTGCAGTATATCACTGGCGCTATTTTGCGCGTCGCACTGTTTTGTGCAGTTTATCACTCGCGCTATTTTGCGCGTCGCACTGTTTTGTGCAGTTTATCACTCCCGCTATTTTTCGCGTCGCACCGTTTTGTGCAGTTCACACTCGCGCTATTTTGCGCGTCGCACTGTTTTGTGCAGTTCACACTCGCGCTATTTTGCGCGTCGCACTGTTTTGCGCAGTTTATCACTCCCGCTATTTTGCGCGTCGCACCATTTTCTGCAGTTTATCACTCGCGCTATTTTGCGCGTCGCACTGTTCTGTGCAGTTTAACGATCGCGCAATTTTCAGCGTCGCAGTGTTTTCTGCAGTATATCACTCGCGCTATTTTGCGCGTCGCACTGTTTTGTGCAGTTTATCACTCCCGCTATTTTGCGCGTCGCACTGTTTTGTGCAGTTCACACTCGCGCTATTTTGCGCGTCGCACTGTTTTGCGCAGTTTATCACTCCCGCTATTTTGCGCGTCGCACCATTTTCTGCAATTTATCACTCGCGCTATTTTGCGCGTCGCACCATTTTCTGCAGGTTATCACTCGCGCTATTTTGCGCGTCGCACTGTTTTGTGCAGTTTATCACTCCCGCTATTTTGCGCGTTGCACTGTTTTGTGCAGTTTGTCACTCGCGCAATTTTCAGCGTCGCACTGTTTTCTGCAGTATATCACTCACGCTATTTTGCGCGTCGCACTGTTTTGTGCAGTTTATCACTCCCGCTATTTTGCGCGTCGCACTGTTTTGTGCAGTTCAGACACGCGCTATTTTGCGCGTCGCACTGTTTTGTGCAGTTTATCACTCCCGCTATTTTGCGCGTCGCACTGTTTTGTGCAGTTCACACTCGCGCTATTTTGCGCGTCGCACTGTTTTGTGCAGTTTATCACTCGCGCTATTTTGCGCGTCGCACTGTTTTGTGCAGTTCACACACGCGCTATTTTGCGCGTCGCACTGTTTTGTGCAGTTTATCACTCCCGCTATTTTGCGCGTCGCACTGTTTTCTGCAGTATATCACTCGCGCTATTTTGCGCGTCGTACTATTTTCTGCAGTATATCACTGGCGCTATTTTGCGCGTCGCACTGTTTTGTGCAGTTTATCACTCGCGCTATTTTGCGCATCGCACTGTTTTCTGCAGTATATCACTCGCGCTATTTTGCGCGTCGCACTGTTTTGTGCAGTTCACACTCGCGCTATTTTGCGCGTCGCACTGTTTTGTGCAGTTTATCACTCGCGCTATTTTGCGCGTCGCACTGTTTTGTGCAGTTTATCACTCCCGCTATTTTTCGCGTCGCACCGTTTTGTGCAGTTCACACTCGCGCTATTTTGCGCGTCGCACTGTTTTGTGCAGTTCACACTCGCGCTATTTTGCGCGTCGCACTGTTTTGCGCAGTTTATCACTCCCGCTATCTTGCGCGTCGCACCATTTTCTGCAGTTTATCACTCGCGCTATTTTGCGCGTCGCACTGTTTTGTGCAGTTTATCACTCGCGCAATTTTCAGCGTCGCAGTGTTTTCTGCAGTATATCATTCGCGCTATTTTGCGCGTCGCACTGTTTTGTGCAGTTTATCACTCCCGCTATTTTGCGCGTCGCACTGTTTTGTGCAGTTCACACTCGCGCTATTTTGCGCGTCGCACTTTTTTGCGCAGTTTATCACTCCCGCTATTTTGCGCGTCGCACCATTTTCTGCAGTTTATCACTCGCGCTATTTTGCGCGTCGCACTGTTTTGTGCAGTTTATCACTCGCGCTACTTTGCGCGTCGCACCATTTTCTGCAGTTTATCACTCGCGCTATTTTGCGCGTTGCACTGTTTTGTGCAGTTTATCACTCGCGCAATTTTCAGCGTCGCACTGTTTTCTGCAGTATATCACTCGCGCTATTTTGCGCGTCGCACTGTTTTGTGCAGTTCACACTCGCGCTATTTTGCGCGTCGCACTATTTTGTGCAGTTTATCACTCGCGCTATTTTGCGCGTCGCACTGTTTTGTGCAGTTCACACACGCGCTATTTTGCGCGTCGCACTGTTTTTTGCAGTTTATCACTCCTGCTATTTTGCGCATCGCACTGTTTTCTGCAGTATATCACTGGCGCTATTTTGCGCGTCGTACTATTTTCTGCAGTATATCACTGGCGCTATTTTGCGCGTCGCACTGTTTTGTGCAGTATATCACTCGCGCTATTTTGCGCGTCGCACTGTTTTCTGCAGTATATCACTCGCGCTATTTTGCGCGTCGTACTCTTTTCTGCAGTATATCACTGGCGCTATTTTGCGCGTCGCACTGTTTTGTGCAGTTTATCACTCGCGCTATTTTGCGCGTCGCACTGTTTTGTGCAGTTTATCACTCCCGCTATTTTTCGCGTCGCACCGTTTTGTGCAGTTCACACTCGCGCTATTTTGCGCGTCGCACTGTTTTGTGCATTTCACACTCGCGCTATTTTGCGCGTCGCACTGTTTTGCGCAGTTTATCACTCCCGCTATTTTGCGCGTCGCACCATTTTCTGCAGTTTATCACTCGCGCTATTTTGCGCGTCGCACTGTTTTGTGCAGTTTATCACTCGCGCAATTTTCAGCGTCGCAGTGTTTTCTGCAGTATATCACTCGCGCTATTTTGCGCGTCGCACTGTTTTGTGCAGTTTATCACTCCCGCTATTTTGCGCGTCGCACTGTTTTGTGCAGTTCACACTCGCGCTATTTTGCACGTCGCATTGTTTTGCGCAGTTTATCACTCCCGCTATTTTCCGCGTCGCACCATTTTCTGCAGTTTATCACTCGCGCTATTTTGCGCGTCGCTCCATTTTCTGCAGTTTATCACTCGCGCTATTTTGCGCGTCGCACTGTTTTGTGCAGTTTATCACTCGCGCAATTTTCAGCGTCGCACTGTTTTCTGCAGTATATCACTCGCGCTATTTTGCGCGTCGCACTGTTTTGTGCAGTTTATCACTCCCGCTATTTTGCGCGTCGCACTGTTTTGTGCAGTTCACACTCGCGCTATTTTGCGCGTCGCACTGTTTTGTGCAGTTTATCACTCGCGCTATTTTGCGCGTCGCACTGTTTTGTGCAGTTCAGACACGCGCTATTTTGCGCGTCGCACTGTTTTTTGCAGTTTATCACTCCCGCTATTTTGCGCGTCGCACTGTTTTCTGCAGTATATCACTCGCGCTATTTTGCGCGTCGTACTATTTTCTGCAGTATATCACTGGCGCTATTTTGCGCGTCGCACAGTTTTGTGCAGTTTATCACTCGCGCTATTTTGCGCGTCGCACTGTTTTCTGGAGTATATCACTCGTGCTATTTTGCGCGTCGTACTATTTTCTGCAGTATATCACTGGCGCTATTTTGCGCGTCGCACTGTTTTGTGCAGTTTATCACTCGCGCTATTTTGCGCGCCGCACTGTTTTGTGCAGTTTATCACTCCCGATATTTTTCGTGTCGCACCGTTTTGTGCAGTTCACACTCGCGCTATTTTGCGCGTCGCACTGTTTTGTGCAGTTCCTACTCGCGCTATTTTGCGCGTCGCACTGTTTTGCGCAGTTTATCACTCCCGCTATTTTGCGCGTCGCACTGTTTTGTGCAGTTTATCACTCGCGCTATTTTGCGCGTCGCACTGTTTTGTGCAGTTTATCACTCGCGCAATTTTCAGCGTCGCACTGTTTTCTGCAGTATATCACTCGCGCTATTTTGCGCGTCGCACTGTTTTGTGCAGTTTATCACTCCCGCTATTTTGCTGTCGCACTGTTTTGTGCAGTTCACACTCGCGCTATTTTGCGCGTCGCACTGTTTTGTGCAGTTTATCACTCGCGCTATTTTGCGCGTCGCACTGTTTTGTGCAGTTCACACACGCGCTATTTTGCGCGTCGCACTGTTTTGTGCAGTTTCTCACTCCCGCTATTTTGCGCGTCGCACTGTTTTCTGCAGTATATCACTCGCGCTATTTTGCGCGTCGTACTATTTTCTGCAGTATATCACTGGCGCTATTTTGCGCGTCGCACTGTTTTGTGCAGTTTATCACTCGCGCTATTTTGCACGATGCACTGTTTTCTGCAGTATATCACTCGCGCTATTTTGCGCGTCGTACTATTTTCTGCAGTATATCACTGGCGCTATTTTGCGCGTCGCACTGTTTTGTGCAGTTTATCACTCGCGCTATTTTGCGCGTCGCACTGTTTTGTGCAGTTTATCACTCCCGCTATTTTTCGCGTCGCACCGTTTTGTGCAGTTCACACTCGCGCTATTTTGCGCGTCGCACTGTTTTGTGCAGTTCACACTCGCGCTATTTTGCGCGTCGCACTGTTTTGCGCAGTTTATCACTCTCGCTATTTTGCGCGTCGCACCATTTTCTGCAGTTTATCACTCGCGCTATTTTGCGCGTCGCACTGTTTTGTGCAGTTTATCACTCGCGCAATTTTTAGCGTCGCACTGTTTTCTGCAGTATATCACTCGCGCTATTTTGCGCGTCGCACTGTTTTGTGCAGTTTATCACTCCCGCTATTTTGCGCGTCGCACTGTTTTGTGCAGTTCACACTCGCGCTATTTTGCGCGTCGCACTGTTTTGTGCAGTTTATCACTCGCGCTATTTTGCGCGTCGCACTGTTTGGTGCAGTTCAGACACGCGCTATTTTGCGCGTCGCACTGTTTTTTGCAGTTTATCACTCCAGCTATTTTGCGCGTCGCACTGTTTTCTGCAGTATATCACTCGCGCTATTTTGCGCGTCGTACTATTTACTGCAGTATATCACTGGCGCTATTTTGCGCGTCGCACAGTTTTGTGCAGTTTATCACTCGCGCTATTTTGCGCGTCGCACTGTTTTCTGGAGTATATCACTCGCGCTATTTTGCGCGTCGTACTATTTTCTGCAGTATATCACTGGCGCTATTTTGCGCGTCGCACTGTTTTGTGCAGTTTATCACTGGCGCTATTTTGCGCGTCGCACTGTTTTGTGCAGTTTATCACTCGCGCTATTTTGCGCGTCGCACTGTTTTGTGCAGTTTATCACTCCCGATATTTTTCGTGTCGCACCGTTTTGTGCAGTTCACACTCGCGCTATTTTGCGCGTCGCACTGTTTTGTGCAGTTCCTACTCGCGCTATTTTGCGCGTCGCACTGTTTTGCACAGTTTATCACTCCCGCTATTTTGCGCGTCGCACCATTTTCTGCAGTTTATCACTCGCGCTATTTTGCGTGTCGCACTGTTTTGTGCAGTTTATCACTCGCGCTATTTTGCGCGTCGCACTGTTTTGTGCAGTTTATCACTCGCGCAATTTTCAGCGTCGCACTATTTTCTGCAGTATATCACTCGCGCTATTTTGTGCGTCGCACTGTTTTGTGCAGTTTATCACTCCCGCTATTTTGCTGTCGCACTGTTTTGTGCAGTTCACACTCGCGCTATTTTGCGCGTCGCACTGTTTTGTGCAGTTTATCACTCACGCTATTTTGCGCGTCGCACTGTTTTGTGCAGTTCACACACGCGCTATTTTGCGCGTCGCACTGTTTTGTGCAGTTTATCACTCCCGCTATTTTGCGCGTCGCACTGTTTTCTGCAGTATATCACTCGCGCTATTTTGCGCGTCGTACTATTTTCTGCAGTATATCACTGGCGCTATTTTGCGCGTCGCACTGTTTTGTGCAGTTTATCACTCGCGCTATTTTGCACGATGCACTGTTTTCTGCAGTATATCACTCGCGCTATTTTGCGCGTCGTACTATTTTCTGCAGTATATCACTGGCGCTATTTTGCGCGTCGCACTGTTTTGTGCAGTTTATCACTCGCGCTATTTTGCGCGTCGCACTGTTTTGTGCAGTTTATCACTCCCGCTATTTTTCGCGTCGCACCGTTTTGTGCAGTTCACACTCGCGCTATTTTGCGCGTCGCACTGTTTTGTGCAGTTCACACTCGCGCTATTTTGCGCGTCGCACTGTTTTGCGCAGTTTATCACTGGCGCTATTTTGCGCGTCGCACTGTTTTGTGCAGTTTATCACTCGTGCTATTTTGCGCGTCGCACTGTTTTGTGCAGTTTATCACTCCCGCTATTTTTCGCGTCGCACCGTTTTGTGCAGTTCACACTCGCGCTATTTTGCGCGTCGCACTGTTTTGTGCAGTTTATCACTCCCGCTATTTTGCGCGTCGCACTGTTTTGTGCAGTTCACACTCGCGCTATTTTGCGCGTCGCATTGTTTTGCGCAGTTTATCACTCCCGCTATTTTCCGCGTCGCACCATTTTCTGCAGTTTATCACTCGCGCTATTTTGCGCGTCGCACCATTTTCTGCAGTTTATCACTCGCGCTATTTTGCGCGTCGCACTGTTTTGTGCAGTTTATCACTCGCGCAATTTTCAGCGTCGCACTGTTTTCTGCAGTATATCACTCGCGCTATTTTGCGCGTCGCACTGTTTTGTGCAGTTTATCACTCCCGCTATTTTGCGCGTCGCACTGTTTTGTGCAGTTCACACTCGCGCTATTTTGCGCGTCGCACTGTTTTGTGCAGTTTATCACTCGCGCTATTTTGCGCGTCGCACTGTTTGGTGCAGTTCAGACACGCGCTATTTTGCGCGTCGCACTGTTTTTTGCTGTTTATCACTCCCGCTATTTTGCGCGTCGCACTGTTTTCTGCAGTATATCACTCGCGCTATTTTGCGCGTCGTACTATTTTCTGCAGTATATCACTGGCGCTATTTTGCGCGTCGCACAGTTTTGTGCAGTTTATCACTCGCGCTATTTTGCGCGTCGCACTATTTTCTGGAGTATATCACTCGCGCTATTTTGCGCGTCGTACTATTTTCTGCAGTATATCACTGGCGCTATTTTGCGCGTCGCACTGTTTTGTGCAGTTTATCACTGGCGCTATTTTGCGCGTCGCACTGTTTTGTGCAGTTTATCACTCGCGCTATTTTGCGCGTCGCACTGTTTTGTGCAGTTTATCACTCCCGATATTTTTCGTGTCGCACCGTTTTGTGCAGTTCACACTCGCGCTATTTTGCGCGTCGCACTGTTTTGTGCAGTTCCTACTCGCGCTATTTTGCGCGTCGCACTGTTTTGCGCAGTTTATCACTCCCGCTATTTTGCGCGTCGCACCATTTTCTGCAGTTTATCACTCGCGCTATTTTGCGCGTCGCACTGTTTTGTGCAGTTTATCACTCGCGCTATTTTGCGCGTCGCACTGTTTTGTGCAGTTTATCACTCGCGCAATTTTCAGCGTCGCACTGTTTTCTGCAGTATATCACTCGCGCTATTTTGCGCGTCGCACTGTTTTGTGCAGTTTATCACTCCCGCTATTTTGCTGTCGCACTGTTTTGTGCAGTTCACACTCGCGCTATTTTGCGCGTCGCACTGTTTTGTGCAGTTTATCACTCGCGCTATTTTGCGCGTCGCACTGTTTTGTGCAGTTCACACACGCGCTATTTTGCGCGTCGCACTGTTTTGTGCAGTTTATCACTCGCGCTATTTTGCGCGTCGCACTGTTTTCTGCAGTATATCACTCGCGCTATTTTGCGCGTCGTACTATTTTCTGCAGTATATCACTGGCGCTATTTTGTGCGTCGCACTGTTTTGTGCAGTTTATCACTCGCGCTATTTTGCACGATGCACTGTTTTCTGCAGTATATCACTCGCGCTATTTTGCGCGTCGTACTATTTTCTGCAGTATATCACTGGCGCTATTTTGCGCGTCGCACTGTTTTGTGCAGTTTATCACTCGCGCTATTTTGCGCGTCGCACTGTTTTGTGCAGTTTATCACTCCCGCTATTTTTCGCGTCGCACCGTTTTGTGCAGTTTATCACTCGCGCTATTTTGCGCGTGGCACTGTTTTGTGCAGTTTATCACTCCCGCTATTTTTCGCGTCGCACCGTTTTGTGCAGTTCACACTCGCGCTATTTTGCGCGTCGCACTGTTTTGTGCAGTTCACACTCGCGCTATTTTGCGCGTCGCACTGTTTTGCGCAGTTTATCACTGGCGCTATTTTGCGCGTGGCACTGTTTTGTGCAGTTTATCACTCGCGCTATTTTGCGCGTCGCACTGTTTTGTGCAGTTTATCACTCCCGCTATTTTTCGCGTCGCACCGTTTTGTGCAGTTCACACTCGCGCTATTTTGCGCGTCGCACTGTTTTGTGCAGTTTATCACTCCCGCTATTTTGCGCGTCGCACTGTTTTGTGCAGTTCACACTCGCGCTATTTTGCGCGTCGCATTGTTTTGCGCAGTTTATCACTCCCGCTATTTTCCGCGTCGCACCATTTTCTGCAGTTTATCACTCGCGCTATTTTGCGCGTCGCACCATTTTCTGCAGTTTATCACTCGCGCTATTTTGCGCGTCGCACTGTTTTGTGCAGTTTATCACTCGCGCAATTTTCAGCGTCGCACTGTTTTCTGCAGTATATCACTCGCGCTATTTTGCGCGTCGCACTGTTTTGTGCAGTTTATCACTCCCGCTATTTTGCGCGTCGCACTGTTTTGTGCAGTTCACACTCGCGCTATTTTGCGCGTCGCACTGTTTTGTGCAGTTTATCACTCGCGCTATTTTGCGCGTCGCACTGTTTGGTGCAGTTCAGACACGCGCTATTTTGCGCGTCGCACTGTTTTTTGCAGTTTATCACTCCCGCTATTTTGCGCGTCGCACTGTTTTCTGCAGTATATCACTCGCGCTATTTTGCGCGTCGTACTATTTTCTGCAGTATATCACTGGCGCTATTTTGCGCGTCGCACAGTTTTGTGCAGTTTATCACTCGCGCTATTTTGCGCGTCGCACTGTTTTCTGGAGTATATCACTCGCGCTATTTTGCGCGTCGTACTATTTTCTGCAGTATATCACTGGCGCTATTTTGCGCGTCACACTGTTTTGTGCAGTTTATCACTGGCGCTATTTTGCGCGTCGCACTGTTTTGTGCAGTTTATCACTCGCGCTATTTTGCGCGTCGCACTGTTTTGTGCAGTTTATCACTCCCGATATTTTTCGTGTCGCACCGTTTTGTGCAGTTCACACTCGCGCTATTTTGCGCGTCGCAACTGTTTTGTGCAGTTCCTACTCGCGCTATTTTTGCGCGTCGCACTGTTTTGCGCAGTTTATCACTCCCGCTATTTTGCGCGTCGCACCATTTTCTGCAGTTTATCACTCGCGCTATTTTGCGCGTCGCACTGTTTTGTGCAGTTTATCACTCGCGCTATTTTGCGCGTCGCACTGTTTTGTGCAGTTTATCACTCGCGCAATTTTCAGCGTCGCACTGTTTTCTGCAGTATATCACTCGCGCTATTTTGCGCGTCGCACTGTTTTGTGCAGTTTATCAGTCCCGCTATTTTGCTGTCGCACTGTTTTGTGCAGTTCACACTCGCGCTATTTTGCGCGTCGCACTGTTTTGTGCAGTTTATCACTCGCGCTATTTTGCGCGTCGCACTGTTTTGTGCAGTTCACACACGCGCTATTTTGCGCGTCGATTTTGCGCGTCGCACTGTTTTGTGCAGTTTATCACTCCCGCTATTTTGCGCGTCGCACTGTTTTCTGCAGTATATCACTCGCGCTATTTTGCGCGTCGTACTATTTTCTGCAGTATATCACTGGCGCTATTTTGCGCGTCGCACTGTTTTGTGCAGTTTATCACTCGCGCTATTTTGCACGATGCACTGTTTTCCTGCAGTATATCACTCGCGCTATTTTGCGCGTCGTACTATTTTCTGCAGTATATCACTGGCGCTATTTTGCGCGTCGCACTGTTTTGTGCAGTTTATCACTCGCGCTATTTTACGCGTCGCACTGTTTTGTGCAGTTTATCACTCCCGCTATTTTTCGCGTCGCACCATTTTGTGCAGTTCACACTCGCGCTATTTTGCGCGTCGCACTGTTTTGTGCAGTTCACACTCGCGCTATTTTGCGCGTCGCACTGTTTTGCGCAGTTTATCACTCCCGCTATTTTGCGCGTCGCACCATTTTCTGCAGTTTATCACTCGCGCTATTTTGCGCGTCGCACTGTTTTGTGCAGTTTATCACTCGCGCAATTTTCAGCGTCGCACTGTTTTCTGCAGTATATCACTCGCGCTATTTTGCGCGTCGCACTGTTTTGTGCAGTTTATCACTCCCGCTATTTTGCGAGTCGCACTGTTTTGTGCAGTTCAGACACGCGCTATTTTGCGCGTCGCACTCTTTTGTGCAGTTTATCACTCCCGCTATTTTGCGCGTCGCACTGTTTTGTGCAGTTCACACTTGCGCTATTTTGCGCGTCGCACTGTTTTGTGCAGTTTGTCACTCGCGCTATTTTACGCGTCGCACTGTTTTGTGCAGTTCACACACGCGCTATTTTGTGCGTCGCACTGTTTTGTGCAGTTTATCACTCCCGCTATTTTGCGCGTCGCACTGTTTTCTGCAGTATATCACTCGCGCTATTTTGCGCGTCGTACTATTTTCTACAGTATATCACTGGCGCTATTTTGCGCGTCGCACTGTTTTGTGCAGTTTATCACTCGCGCTATTTGCGCGTCGCACTGTTTTCCTGCAGTATATCACTCGCGCTATTTTGCGCGTCGTACTATTTTCTGCAGTATATCACTGGCGCTATTTTGTGCGTCGCACTGTTTTGTGCAGTTTATCACTCGCGCTATTTTGCACGTCGCACTGTTTTGTGCAGTTTCTCACTCCCGCTATTTTTCGCGTCGCACCGTTTTGTGCAGTTCACACTCGCGCTATTTTGCGCGTCGCACTGTTTTGTGCAGTTCACATTCGCGCTATTTTGCGCGTCGCACTGTTTTGCGCAGTTTATCACTCCCGCTATTTTGCGCGTCGCACCATTTTCTGCAGTTTATCACTCGCGCTATTTTGCGCGTCGCACTGTTTTGTGCAGTTTATCACTCGCGCAATTTTCAGCGTCGCACTGTTTTCTGCAGTATATCACTCGCGCTATTTTGCGCGTCGCACTGTTTTGTGCAGTTTATCACTCCCGCTATTTTGCGCGTCGCACTGTTTTGTGCAGTTCACACTCGCGCTATTTTGCGCGTCGCACTGTTTTGTGCAGTTTATCACTCGCGCTATTTTGCGCGTCGCACTGTTTTGTGCAGTTCAGACACGCGCTATTTTGCGCGTCGCACTGTTTTTTGCAGTTTATCACTCCCGCTATTTTGCGCGTCGCACTGTTTTCTGCAGTATATCACTCGCGCTATTTTGCGCGTCGTACTATTTTCTGCAGTATATCACTGGCGCTATTTTGCGCGTCGCACAGTTTTGTGCAGTTTATCACTCGCGCTATTTTGCGCGTCGCACTGTTTTCTGGAGTATATCACTCGCGCTATTTTGCGCGTCGTACTATTTTCTGCAGTATATCACTGGCGCTATTTTGCGCGTCGCACTGTTTTGTGCAGTTTATCACTCGCGCTATTTTGCGCGTCGCACTGTTTTGTGCAGTTTATCACTCCCGATATTTTTCGGGTCGCACCGTTTTGTGCAGTTCACACTCGCGCTATTTTGCGCGTCGCACTGTTTTGTGCAGTTCCTACTCGCGCTATTTTGCGCGTCGCACTGTTTTGCGCAGTTTATCACTCCCGCTATTTTGCGCGTCGCACCATTTTCTGCAGTTTATCACTCGCGCTATTTTGCGCGTCGCACTGTTTTGTGCAGTTTATCACTCGCGCTATTTTGCGCGTCGCACTGTTTTGTGCAGTTTATCACTCGCGCAATTTTCAGCGTCGCACTGTTTTCTGCAGTATATCACTCGCGCTATTTTGCGCGTCGCACTGTTTTGTGCAGTTTATCACTCCCGCTATTTTGCTGTCGCACTGTTTTGTGCAGTTCACACTCGCGCTATTTTGCGCGTCGCACTGTTTTGTGCAGTTTATCACTCGCGCTATTTTGCGCGTCGCACTGTTTTGTGCAGTTCACACACGCGCTATTTTGCGCGTCGCACTGTTTTGTGCAGTTTATCACTCCCGCTATTTTGCGCGTCGCACTGTTTTCTGCAGTATATCACTCGCGCTATTTTGCGCGTCGTACTATTTTCTGCAGTATATCACTGGCGCTATTTTGCGCGTCGCACTGTTTGGTGCAGTTTATCACTCGCGCTATTTTGCACGATGCACTGTTTTCTGCAGTATATCACTCGCGCTATTTTGCGCGTCGTACTATTTTCTGCAGTATATCACTGGCGCTATTTTGCGCGTCGCACTGTTTTGTGCAGTTTATCACTCGCGCTATTTTGCGCGTCGCACTGTTTTGTGCAGTTTATCACTCCCGCTATTTTTCGCGTCGCACCGTTTTGTGCAGTTCACACTCGCGCTATTTTGCGCGTCGCACTGTTTTGTGCAGTTCACACTCGCGCTATTTTGCGCGTCGCACTGTTTTGCGCAGTTTATCACTCTCGCTATTTTGCGCGTCGCACCATTTTCTGCAGTTTATCACTCGCGCTATTTTGCGCGTCGCACTGTTTTGTGCCGTTTATCACTCGCGCAATTTTCAGCGTCGCACTGTTTTCTGCAGTATATCACTCGCGCTATTTTGCGCGTCGCACTGTTTTGTGCAGTTTATCACTCCCGCTATTTTGCGCGTCGCACTGTTTTGTGCAGTTCAGACACGCGCTATTTTGCGCGTCGCACTGTTTTGTGCAGTTTATCACTCCCGCTATTTTGCGCGTCGCACTGTTTTGTGCAGTTCACACACGCGCTATTTTGCGCGTCGCACTGTTTTGTGCAGTTTGTCACTCGCGCTATTTTGCGCGTCGCACTGTTTTCTGCAGTATATCACTCGCGCTATTTTGCGCGTCGTACTATTTTCTGCAGTATATCACTGGCGCTATTTTGCGCGTCGCACTGTTTTGTGCAGTTTATCACTCGCGCTATTTTGCACGATGCACTGTTTTCTGCAGTACATCACTCGCGCTATTTTGCGCGTCGTACTATTTTCTGCAGTATATCACTGGCGCTATTTTGCGCGTCGCACTGTTTTGTGCAGTTTGTCACTCGCGCTATTTTGCGCGTCGCACTGTTTTTGTGCAGTTTATCACTCCCGCTATTTTTCGCGTCGCACCGTTTTGTGCAGTTCACACTCGCGCTATTTTGCGCGTCGCACTGTTTTGTGCAGTTCACACTCGCGCTATTTTGCGCGTCGCACTGTTTGGCGCAGTTTATCACTCCCGCTATTTTGCGCGTCGCACCATTTTCTGCAGTTTATCACTCGCGCTATTTTGCGCGTCGCACTGTTTTGTGCAGTTTATCACTCGCGCAATTTTCAGCGTCGCACTGTTTTCTGCAGTATATCACTCGCGCTATTTTGCGCGTCGCACTGTTTTGTGCAGTTTATCACTCCCGCTATTTTGCGAGTCGCACTGTTTTGTGCAGTTCAGACACGCGCTATTTTGCGCGTCGCACTGTTTTGTGCAGTTTATCACTCCCGCTATTTTGCGCGTCGCACTGTTTTGTGCAGTTCACACTTGCGCTATTTTGCGCGTCGCACTGTTTTGTGCAGTTTGTCACTGGCGCTATTTTGCGCGTCGCACTGTTTTGTGCAGTTCACACACGCGCTATTTTGTGCGTCGCACTGTTTTGTGCAGTTTATCACTCCCGCTATTTTGCGCGTCGCACTGTTTTCTGCAGTATATCACTCGCGCTATTTTGCGCGTCGTACTATTTTCTACAGTATATCACTGGCGCTATTTTGCGCGTCGCACTGTTTTGTGCAGTTTATCACTCGCGCTATTTTGCGCGTCGCACTGTTTTCTGCAGTATATCACTCGCGCTATTTTGCGCGTCGTACTATTTTCTGCAGTATATCACTGGCGCTATTTTGCGCGTCGCACTGTTTTGTGCAGTTTATCACTCGCGCTATTTTGCGCGTCGCACTGTTTTGTGCAGTTTATCACTCCCGCTATTTTTCGCGTCGCACCGTTTTGTGCAGTTCACACTCGCGCTATTTTGCGCGTCGCACTGTTTTGTGCAGTTCACACTCGCGCTATTTTGCGCGTCGCACTGTTTTGCGCAGTTTATCACTCCCGCTATTTTGCGCGTCGCACCATTTTCTGCAGTTTATCACTCGCGCTATTTTGCGCGTCGCACTGTTTTGTGCAGTTTATCACTCGCGCAATTTTCAGCGTCGCACTGTTTTCTACAGTATATCACTCGCGCTATTTTGCGCGTCGCACTGTTTTGTGCAGTTTATCACTCCCGCTATTTTGCGCGTCGCACTGTTTTGTGCAGTTTATCACTCGCGCTATTTTGCGCGTCGCACTGTTTTGTGCAGTTCAGACACGCGCTATTTTGCGCGTCGCACTGTTTTTTGCAGTTTATCACTCCCGCTATTTTGCGCGTCGCACTGTTTTCTGCAGTATATCACTCGCGCTATTTTGCGCGTCGTACTATTTTCTGCAGTATATCACTGGCGCTATTTTGCGCGTCGCACAGTTTTGTGCAGTTTATCACTCGCGCTATTTTGCGCGTCGCACTGTTTTCTGGAGTATATCACTCGCGCTATTTTGCGCGTCGTACTATTTTCTGCAGTATATCACTGGCGCTATTTTGCGCGTCGCACTGTTTTGTGCAGTTTATCACTCGCGCTATTTTGCGCGTCGCACTGTTTTGTGCAGTTTATCACTCCCGATATTTTTCGTGTCGCACCGTTTTGTGCAGTGCACACTCGCGCTATTTTGCGCGTCGCACTGTTTTGTGCAGTTCCTACTCGCGCTATTTTGCGCGTCGCACTGTTTTGCGCAGTTTATCACTCCCGCTATTTTGCGCGTCGCACCATTTTCTGCAGTTTATCACTCGCGCTATTTTGCGCGTCGCACTGTTTTGTGCAGTTTATCACTCGCGCTATTTTGCGCGTCGCACTGTTTTGTGCAGTTTATCACTCGCGCAATTTTCAGCGTCGCACTATTTTCTGCAGTATATCACTCGCGCTATTTTGCGCGTCGCACTGTTTTGTGCAGTTTATCACTCCCGCTATTTTGCTGTCGCACTGTTTTGTGCAGTTTATCACTCGCGCTAGTTTGCGCGTCGCACTGTTTTGTGCAGTTTATCACTCGCGCTACTTTGCGCGTCGCACCATTTTCTGCAGTTTATCACTCGCGCTATTTTGCGCGTTGCACTGTTTTGTGCAGTTTATCACTCGCGCAATTTTCAGCGTCGCACTGTTTTCTGCAGTATATCACTCGCGCTATTTTGCGCGTCGCCCTGTTTTGTGCAGTTTATCACTCCCGCTATTTTGCTGTCGCACTGTTTTGTGCAGTTCACACTCGCGCTATTTTGCGCGTCGCACTGTTTTGTGCAGTTTATCACTCGCGCTATTTTGCGCGTCGCACTGTTTTGTGCAGTTCACACACGCGCTATTTTGCGCGTCGCACTGTTTTGTGCAGTTTATCACTCGCGCTATTTTGCGCGTCGCACTGTTTTCTGCAGTATATCACTCGCGCTATTTTGCGCGTCGTACTATTTTCTGCAGTATATCACTGGCGCTATTTTGCGCGTCGCACTGTTTTGTGCAGTTTATCACTCGCGCTATTTTGCACGATGCACTGTTTTCTGCAGTATATCACTCGCGCTATTTTGCGCGTCGTACTATTTTCTGCAGTATATCACTGGCGCTATTTTGCGCGTCGCACTGTTTTGTGCAGTTTATCACTCGCGCTATTTTGCGCGTCGCACGGTTTTGTGCAGTTTATCACTCCCGCTATTTTTCGCGTCGCACCGTTTTGTGCAGTTCACACTCGCGCTATTTTGCGCGTCGCACTGTTTTGTGCAGTTCACACTCGCGCTATTTTGCGCGTCGCACTGTTTTGCGCAGTTTATCACTCCCGCTATTTTGCGCGTCGCACCATTTTCTGCAGTTTATCACTCGCGCTATTTTGCGCGTCGCACTGTTTTGTGCAGTTTATCACTCGCGCAATTTTCAGCGTCGCAGTGTTTTCTGCAGTATATCACTCGCGCTATTTTGCGCGTCGCACTGTTTTGTGCAGTTTATCACTCCCGCTATTTTGCGCGTCGCACTGTTTTGTGCAGTTCACACTCGCGCTATTTTGCGCGTCGCACTGTTTTGCGCAGTTTATCACTCCCGCTATTTTGCGCGTCGCACCATTTTCTGCAGTTTATCACTCGCGCTATTTTGCGCGTCGCACTTTTTTGTGCAGTTTATCACTCGCGCTACTTTGCGCGTCGCACCATTTTCTGCAGTTTATCACTCGCGCTATTTTGCGCGTTGCACTGTTTTGTGCAGTTTATCACTCGCGCAATTTTCAGCGTCGCACTGTTTTCTGCAGTATATCACTCGCGCTATTTTGCGCGTTGCACTGTTTTGTGCAGTTTATCACTCCCGCTATTTTGCTGTCGCACTGTTTTGTGCAGTTCACACTCGCGCTATTTTGCGCGTCGCACTGTTTTGTGCAGTTTATCACTCGCGCTATTTTGCGCGTCGCACTGTTTTGTGCAGTTCACACACGCGCTATTTTGCGCGTCGCACTGTTTTGTGCAGTTTATCACTCCCCCTATTTTGCGCGTCGCACTGTTTTCTGCAGTATATCACTCGCGCTATTTTGCGCGTCGTACTATTTTCTGCAGTATATCACTGGCGCTATTTTGCGCGTCGCACTGTTTTGTGCAGTTTATCACTCGCGCTATTTTGCACGATGCACTGTTTTCTGCAGTATATCACTCGCGCTATTTTGCGCGTCGTACTATTTTCTGCAGTATATCACTGGCGCTATTTTGCGCATCGCACTGTTTTGTGCAGTTTATCACTCGCGCTATTTTGCGCGTCGCACTGTTTTGTGCAGTTTATCACTCCCGCTATTTTTCGCGTCGCACCGTTTTGTGCAGTTCACACTCGCGCTATTTTGCGCGTCGCACTGTTTTGTGCAGTTCACACTCGCGCTATTTTGCGCGTCGCACTGTTTTGCGCAGTTTATCACTCCCGCTATTTTGCGCGTCGCACCATTTTCTGCAGTTTATCACTCGCGCTATTTTGCGCGTCGCACTGTTTTGTGCAGTTTATCACTCGCGCAATTTTCAACGTCGCAGTGTTTTCTGCAGTATATCACTCGCGCTATTTTGCGCGTCGCACTGTTTTCTGCAGTTTATCACTCCTGCTATTTTGCGCGTCGCACTGTTTTGTGCAGTTTATCACTCGCGCTATTTTGCGCGTCGCACGGTTTTGTGCAGTTTATCACTCCCGCTATTTTTCGCGTCGCACCGTTTTGTGCAGTTCACACTCGCGCTATTTTGCGCGTCGCACTGTTTTGTGCAGTTCACACTCGCGCTGTTTTGCGCGTCGCACTGTTTTGCGCAGTTTATCACTCCCGCTATTTTGCGCGTCGCACCATTTTCTGCAGTTTATCACTCGCGCTATTTGCGCGTCGCACTGTTTTGTGCAGTTTATCACTCGCGCAATTTACAGCGTCGCAGTGTTTTCTGCAGTATATCACTCGCGCTATTTTGCGCGTCGCACGGTTTAGTGCAGTTTATCACTCCCGCTATTTTGCGCGTCGCACTGTGTTGTGCAGTTCACACTCGCGCTATTTTGCGCGTCGCACTGTTTTGCGCAGTTTATCACTCCCGCTATTTTGCGCGTCGCACCATTTTCTGCAGTTTATCACTCGCGCTATTTTGCGCGTCGCACTGTTTTGTGCAGTTTATCACTCGCGCTATTTTGCGCGTCGCACTGTTTTGTGCAGTTTATCACTCGCGCAATTTTCAGCGTCGCACTGTTTTTTGCAGTATATCACTCGCGCTATTTTGCGCGTCGCACTGTTTTGTGCAGTTTAACACTCCCGCTATTTTGCGCGTCGCATTGTTTTGTGCAGTTTATCACTCCCGCTATTTTGCGCGTCGCACTGTTTTGTGCAGTTCACACACGCGCTATTTTGCGCGTCGCACTGTTTTGTGCAGTTTATCACTCCCGCTATTTTGCGCGTCGCACTGTTTTCTGCAGTATATCACTCACGCTATTTTGCGCGTCGCACTGTTTTGTGCAGTTTATCACTCCCGCTATTTTGTGCGTCGCACCGTTTTGTGCAGTTTATCACTCGCGCTATTTTGCGCGTCGCACTGTTTTGTGCAGTTCACACACGCGCTATTTTGCGCGTCGCACTGTTTTGTGCAGTTTATCACTCCCGCTATTTTGCGCGTCGCACTGTTTTCTGCAGTATATCACTCGCGCTATTTTGCGCGTCGTACTGTTTTCTGCAGTATATCACTGGCGCTATTTTGCGCGTCGCACTGTTTTGTGCAGTTTATCACTCGCTCTATTTTGCGCGTCGCACTGTTTTCTGCAGTATATCACTCGCGCTATTTTGCGCGTCGCACTGTTTTGTGCAGTTCACACTCGCGCTATTTTGCGCGTCGCACTGTTTTGTGCAGTTTATCACTCGCGCTATTTTGCACGTCGCACTGTTTTGTGCAGTTTATCACTCCCGCTATTTTTCGCGTCGCACCGTTTTGTGCAGTTCACACTCGCGCTATTTTGCGCGTCGCACTGTTTTGTGCAGTTCACACTCGCGCTATTTTGCGCGTCGCACTGTTTTGCGCAGTTTATCACTCCTGCTATTTTGCGCGTCGCACCATTTTCTGCAGTTTATCACTCGCGCTATTTTGCGCGTCGCACTGTTTTGTGCCGTTTATCACTCGCGCTATTTTGCGCGTCGCACTGTTTTGTGCAGTTTATCACTCGCTCTATTTTGCGCGTCGCACTGTTTTCTGCAGTATATCACTCGCGCTATTTTGCGCGTCGCACTGTTTTGTGCAGTTCACACTCGCGCTATTTTGCGCGTCGCACTGTTTTGTGCAGTTTATCACTCGCGCTATTTTGCACGTCGCACTGTTTTGTGCAGTTTATCACTCCCGCTATTTTTCGCGTCGCACCGTTTTGTGCAGTTCACACTCGCGCTATTTTGCGCGTCGCACTGTTTTGTGCAGTTCACACTCGCGCTATTTTGCGCGTCGCACTGTTTTGCGCAGTTTATCACTCCTGCTATTTTGCGCGTCGCACCATTTTCTGCAGTTTATCACTCGCGCTATTTTGCGCGTCGCACTGTTTTGTGCCGTTTATCACTCGCGCTATTTTGCGCGTCGCACTGTTTTGTGCAGTTTATCACTCGCGCAATTTTCAGCGTCGCACTGTTTTTTGCAGTATATCACTCGCGCTATTTTGCGCGTCGCACTGTTTTGTGCAGTTTAACACTCCCGCTATTTTGCGCGTCGCATTGTTTTGTGCAGTTTATCACTCCCGCTATTTTGCGCGTCGCACTGTTTTGTGCAGTTCACACACGCGCTATTTTGCGCGTCGCACTGTTTTTTGCAGTTTATCACTCCCGCTATTTTGCGCGTCGCACTGTTTTCTGCAGTATATCACTCGCGCTATTTTGCGCGTCGCACTGTTTTGTGCAGTTTAACACTCCCGCTATTTTGCGCGTCGCATTGTTTTGTGCAGTTTATCACTCCCGCTATTTTGCGCGTCGCACTGTTTTGCGCAGTTTATCACTCCCGCTATTTTGCGCGTCGCACCATTTTCTGCAGTTTATCACTCGCGCTATTTTGCGCGTCGCACTGTTTTGTGCAGTTTATCACTCGCGCTGTTTTGCGCGTCGCACTGTTTTGTGCAGTTTATCACTCGCGCAATTTTCAGCGTCGCACTGTTTTTTGCAGTATATCACTCGCGCTATTTTGCGCGTCGCACTGTTTTGTGCAGTTTAACACTCCCGCTATTTTGCGCGTCGCATTGTTTTGTGCAGTTTATCACTCCCGCTATTTTGCGCGTCGCACTGTTTTGTGCAGTTCACACACGCGCTATTTTGCGCGTCGCACTGTTTTTTGCAGTTTATCACTCCCGCTATTTTGCGCGTCGCACTGTTTTCTGCAGTATATCACTCGCGCTATTTTGCGCGTCGCACTGTTTTGTGCAGTTTATCACTCCCGCTATTTTGCGCGTCGCACCGTTTTGTGCAGTTTATCACTCGCGCTATTTTGCGCGTCGCACTGTTTTGTGCAGTTCACACACGCGCTATTTTGCGCGTCGCACTGTTTTGTGCAGTTTATCACTCCCGCTATTTTGCGCGTCGCAATGTTTTCTGCAGTATATCACTCGCGCTATTTTGCGCGTCGTACTATTTTCTGCAGTATATCACTGGCGCTATTTTGCGCGTCGCACTGTTTTGTGCAGTTTATCACTCGCGCTATTTTGCGCGTCGCACGGTTTTGTGCAGTTTATCACTCCCGCTATTTTTCGCGTCGCACCGTTTTGTGCAGTTCACACTCGCGCTATTTTGCGCGTCGCACTGTTTTGTGCAGCTCACACTCGCGCTGTTTTGCGCGTCGCACTGTTTTGCGCAGTTTATCACTCCCGCTATTTTGCGCGTCGCACCATTTTCTGCAGTTTATCACTCGCGCTATTTTGCGCGTCGCACTGTTTTGTGCAGTTTATCACTCGCGCAATTTACAGCGTCGCAGTGTTTTCTGCAGTATATCACTCGCGCTATTTTGCGCGTCGCACGGTTTAGTGCAGTTTATCACTCCCGCTATTTTGCGCGTCGCACTGTGTTGTGCAGTTCACACTCGCGCTATTTTGCGCGTCGCACTGTTTTGCGCAGTTTATCACTCCCGCTATTTTGCGCGTCGCACCATTTTCTGCAGTTTATCACTCGCGCTATTTTGCGCGTCGCACTGTTTTGTGCAGTTTATCACTCGCGCTATTTTGCGCGTCGCACTGTTTTGTGCAGTTTATCACTCGCGCAATTTTCAGCGTCGCACTGTTTTTTGCAGTATATCACTCGCGCTATTTTGCGCGTCGCACTGTTTTGTGCAGTTTAACATTCCCGCTATTTTGCGCGTCGCATTGTTTTGTGCAGTTTATCACTCCCGCTATTTTGCGCGTCGCACTGTTTTGTGCAGTTCACACACGCGCTATTTTGCGCGTCGCACTGTTTTGTGCAGTTTATCACTCCCGCTATTTTGCGCGTCGCACTGTTTTCTGCAGTATATCACTCACGCTATTTTGCGCGTCGCACTGTTTTGTGCAGTTTATCACTCCCGCTATTTTGTGCGTCGCACCGTTTTGTGCAGTTTATCACTCGCGCTATTTTGCGCGTCGCACTGTTTTGTGCAGTTCACACACGCGCTATTTTGCGCGTCGCACTGTTTTGTGCAGTTTATCACTCCCGCTATTTTGCGCGTCGCACTGTTTTCTGCAGTATATCACTCGCGCTATTTTGCGCGTCGTACTGTTTTCTGCAGTATATCACTGGCGCTATTTTGCGCGTCGCACTGTTTTGTGCATTTTATCACTCGCTCTATTTTGCGCGTCGCACTGTTTTCTGCAGTATATCACTCGCGCTATTTTGCGCGTCGCACTGTTTTGTGCAGTTCACACTCGCGCTATTTTGCGCGTCGCACTGTTTTGTGCAGTTTATCACTCGCGCTATTTTGCACGTCGCACTGTTTTGTGCAGTTTATCACTCCCGCTATTTTTCGCGTCGCACCGTTTTGTGCAGTTCACACTCGCGCTATTTTGCGCGTCGCACTGTTTTGTGCAGTTCACACTCGCGCTATTTTGCACGTCGCACTGTTTTGCGCAGTTTATCACTCCTGCTATTTTGCGCGTCGCACCATTTTCTGCAGTTTATCACTCGCGCTATTTTGCGCGTCGCACTGTTTTGTGCCGTTTATCACTCGCGCTATTTTGCGCGTCGCACTGTTTTGTGCAGTTTATCACTCGCGCAATTTTCAGCGTCGCACTGTTTTTTGCAGTATATCACTCGCGCTATTTTGCGCGTCGCACTGTTTTGTGCAGTTTAACACTCCCGCTATTTTGCGCGTCGCATTGTTTTGTGCAGTTTATCACTCCCGCTATTTTGCGCGTCGCACTGTTTTGTGCAGTTCACACACGCGCTATTTTGCGCGTCGCACTGTTTTTTGCAGTTTATCACTCCCGCTATTTTGCGCGTCGCACTGTTTTCTGCAGTATATCACTCGCGCTATTTTGCGCGTCGCACTGTTTTGTGCAGTTTATCACTCCCGCTATTTTGCGCGTCGCACCGTTTTGTGCAGTTTATCACTCGCGCTATTTTGCGCGTCGCACTGTTTTGTGCAGTTCACACACGCGCTATTTTGCGCGTCGCACTGTTTTGTGCAGTTTATCACTCCCGCTATTTTGCGCGTCGCAATGTTTTCTGCAGTATATCACTCGCGCTATTTTGCGCGTCGTACTATTTTCTGCAGTATATCACTGGCGCTATTTTGCGCGTCGCACTGTTTTGTGCAGTTTATCACTCGCTCTATTTGCGCGTCGCACTGTTTTCTGCAGTATATCACTCGAGCTATTTTGCGCGTCGTACTATTTTCTGCAGTATATCACTGGCGCTATTTTGCGCGTCGCACTGTTTTGTGCAGTTTATCACTCGCGCTATTTTGCGCGTCGCACTGTTTTGTGCAGTTTATCACTCCCGCTATTTTTCGTGTCGCACCGTTTTGTGCAGTTCACACTCGCGCTATTTTGCGCGTCGCACTGTTTTGGGCAGTTCACACTCGCGCTTTTTTGCGCGTCGCACTGTTTTGCGCAGTTTATCACTCCCGCTATTTTGCGCGTCGCACCATTTTCTGCAGTTTATCACTCGCGCTATTTTGCGCGTCGCACTGTTTTGTGCAGTTTATCACTCGCGCAATTTACAGCGTCGCAGTGTTTTCTGCAGTATATCACTCGCGCTATTTTGCGCGTCGCACGGTTTTGTGCAGTTTATCACTCCCGCTATTTTGCGCGTCGCACTGTGTTGTGCAGTTCACACTCGCGCTATTTTGCGCGTCGCACTGTTTTGCGCAGTTTATCACTCCTGCTATTTTGCGCGTCGCACCATTTTCTGCAGTTTATCACTCGCGCTATTTTGCGCGTCGCACTGTTTTGTGCAGTTTATCACTCGCGCTGTTTTGCGCGTCGCACTGTTTTGTGCAGTTTATCACTCGCGCAATTTTCAGCGTCGCACTGTTTTTTGCAGTATATCACTCGCGCTATTTTGCGCGTCGCACTGTTTTGTGCAGTTTAACACTCCCGCTATTTTGCGCGTCGCATTGTTTTGTGCAGTTTATCACTCCCGCTATTTTGCGCGTCGCACTGTTTTGCGCAGTTTATCACTCCCGCTATTTTGCGCGTCGCACCATTTTCTGCAGTTTATCACTCGCGCTATTTTGCGCGTCGCACTGTTTTGTGCAGTTTATCACTCGCGCTGTTTTGCGCGTCGCACTGTTTTGTGCAGTTTATCACTCGCGCAATTTTCAGCGTCGCACTGTTTTTTGCAGTATATCACTCGCGCTATTTTGCGCGTCGCACTGTTTTGTGCAGTTTAACACTCCCGCTATTTTGCGCGTCGCATTGTTTTGTGCAGTTTATCACTCCCGCTATTTTGCGCGTCGCACTGTTTTGTGCAGTTCACACACGCGCTATTTTGCGCGTCGCACTGTTTTTTGCAGTTTATCACTCCCGCTATTTTGCGCGTCGCACTGTTTTCTGCAGTATATCACTCGCGCTATTTTGCGCGTCGCACTGTTTTGTGCAGTTTATCACTCCCGCTATTTTGCGCGTCGCACCGTTTTGTGCAGTTTATCACTCGCGCTATTTTGCGCGTCGCACTGTTTTGTGCAGTTCACACACGCGCTATTTTGCGCGTCGCACTGTTTTGTGCAGTTTATCACTCCCGCTATTTTGCGCGTCGCAATGTTTTCTGCAGTATATCACTCGCGCTATTTTGCGCGTCGTACTATTTTCTGCAGTATATCACTGGCGCTATTTTGCGCGTCGCACTGTTTTGTGCAGTTTATCACTCGCTCTATTTTGCGCGTCGCACTGTTTTCTGCAGTATATCACTCGAGCTATTTTGCGCGTCGTACTATTTTCTGCAGTATATCACTGGCGCTATTTTGCGCGTCGCACTGTTTTGTGCAGTTTATCACTCGCGCTATTTTGCGCGTCGCACTGTTTTGTGCAGTTTATCACTCCCGCTATTTTTCGCGTCGCACCGTTTTGTGCAGTTCACACTCGCGCTATTTTGCGCGTCGCACTGTTTTGTGCAGTTCACACTCGCGCTGTTTTGCGCGTCGCACTGTTTTGCGCAGTTTATCACTCCCGCTATTTTGCGCGTCGCACCATTTTCTGCAGTTTATCACTCGCGCTATTTTGCGCGTCGCACTGTTTTGTGCAGTTTATCACTCGCGCAATTTACAGCGTCGCAGTGTTTTCTGCAGTATATCACTCGCGCTATTTTGCGCGTCGCACGGTTTTGTGCAGTTTATCACTCCCGCTATTTTGCGCGTCGCACTGTGTTGTGCAGTTCACACTCGCGCTATTTTGCGCGTCGCACTGTTTTGCGCAGTTTATCACTCCCGCTATTTTGCGCGTCGCACCATTTTCTGCAGTTTATCACTCGCGCTATTTTGCGCGTCGCACTGTTTTGTGCAGTTTATCACTCGCGCTATTTTGCGCGTCGCACTGTTTTGTGCAGTTTATCACTCGCGCAATTTTCAGCGTCGCACTGTTTTTTGCAGTATATCACCCGCGCTATTTTGCGCGTCGCACTGTTTTGTGCAGTTTAACACTCCCGCTATTTTGCGCGTCGCATTGTTTTGTGCAGTTTATCACTCCCGCTATTTTGCGCGTCGCACTGTTTTGTGCAGTTCACACACGCGCTATTTTGCGCGTCGCACTGTTTTGTGCAGTTTATCACTCCCGCTATTTTGCGCGTCGCACTGTTTTCTGCAGTTTAACACTCCCGCTATTTTGCGCGTCGCATTGTTTTGTGCAGTTTATCACTCCCGCTATTTTGCGCGTCGCACTGTTTTGTGCAGTTCACACACGCGCTATTTTGCGCGTCGCACTGTTTTTTGCAGTTTATCACTCCCGCTATTTTGCGCGTCGCACTGTTTTCTGCAGTATATCACTCGCGCTATTTTGCGCGTCGCACTGTTTTGTGCAGTTTATCACTCCCGCTATTTTGCGCGTCGCACCGTTTTGTGCAGTTTATCACTCGCGCTATTTTGCGCGTCGCACTGTTTTGTGCAGTTCACACACGCGCTATTTTGCGCGTCGCACTGTTTTGTGCAGTTTATCACTCCCGCTATTTTGCGCGTCGCAATGTTTTCTGCAGTATATCACTCGCGCTATTTTGCGCGTCGTACTATTTTCTGCAGTATATCACTGGCGCTATTTTGCGCGTCGCACTGTTTTGTGCAGTTTATCACTCGCTCTATTTTGCGCGTCGCACTGTTTTCTGCAGTATATCACTCGAGCTATTTTGCGCGTCGTACTATTTTCTGCAGTATATCACTGGCGCTATTTTGCGCGTCGCACTGTTTTGTGCAGTTTATCACTCGCGCTATTTTGCGCGTCGCACTGTTTTGTGCAGTTTATCACTCCCGCTATTTTTCGCGTCGCACCGTTTTGTGCAGTTCACACTCGCGCTATTTTGCGCGTCGCACTGTTTTGTGCAGTTCACACTCGCGCTGTTTTGCGCGTCGCACTGTTTTGCGCAGTTTATCACTCCCGCTATTTTGCGCGTCGCACCATTTTCTGCAGTTTATCACTCGCGCTATTTTGCGCGTCGCACTGTTTTGTGCAGTTTATCACTCGCGCAATTTACAGCGTCGCAGTGTTTTCTGCAGTATATCACTCGCGCTATTTTGCGCGTCGCACGGTTTTGTGCAGTTTATCACTCCTGCTATTTTGCGCGTCGCACTGTGTTGTGCAGTTCACACTCGCGCTATTTTGCGCGTCGCACTGTTTTGCGCAGTTTATCACTCCCGCTATTTTGCGCGTCGCACCATTTTCTGCAGTTTATCACTCGCGCTATTTTGCGCGTCGCACTGTTTTGTGCAGTTTATCACTCGCGCTATTTTGCGCGTCGCACTGTTTTGTGCAGTTTATCACTCGCGCAATTTTCAGCGTCGCACTGTTTTTTGCAGTATATCACTCGCGCTATTTTGCGCGTCGCACTGTTTTGTGCAGTTTAACACTCCCGCTATTTTGCGCGTCGCATTGTTTTGTGCAGTTTATCACTCCCGCTATTTTGCGCGTCGCACTGTTTTGTGCAGTTCACACACGCGCTATTTTGCGCGTCGCACTGTTTTGTGCAGTTTATCACTCCCGCTATTTTGCGCGTCGCAATGTTTTCTGCAGTATATCACTCACGCCATTTTGCGCGTCGCACTGTTTTGTGCAGTTTATCACTCCCGCTATTTTGCGCGTCGCACCGTTTTGTGCAGTTTATCACTCGCGCTATTTTGCGCGTCGCACTGTTTTGTGCAGTTCACACACGCGCTATTTTGCGCGTCGCACTGTTTTGTGCAGTTTATCACTCCCGCTATTTTGCGCGTCGCACTGTTTTCTGCAGTATATCACTCGCGCTATTTTGCGCGTCGTACTGTTTTCTGCAGTATATCACTGGCGCTATTTTGCGCGTCGCACTGTTTTGTGCAGTTTATCACTTGCTCTATTTTGCGCGTCGCACTGTTTTCTGCAGTATATCACTCGCGCTATTTTGCGCGTCGCACTGTTTTGTGCAGTTCACACTCGCGCTATTTTGCGCGTCGCACTGTTTTGTGCAGTTTATCACTCGCGCTATTTTGCACGTCGCACTGTTTTGTGCAGTTTATCACTCCCGCTATTTTTCGCGTCGCACCGTTTTGTGCAGTTCACACTCGCGCTATTTTGCGCGTCGCACTGTTTTGTGCAGTTCACACTCGCGCTATTTTGCGCGTCGCACTGTTTTGCGCAGTTTATCACTCCTGCTATTTTGCGCGTCGCACCATTTTCTGCAGTTTATCACTCGCGCTATTTTGCGCGTCGCACTGTTTTGTGCCGTTTATCACTCGCGCTATTTTGCGCGTCGCACTGTTTTGTGCAGTTTATCACTCGCGCAATTTTCAGCGTCGCAGTGTTTTCTGCAGTATATCACTCGCGCTATTTTGCGCGTCGCACTGTTTTGTGCAGTTTATCACTCCCGCTATTTTGCGCGTCGCACTGTTTTGTGCAGTATATCACTCGCGCTATTTTGCGCGTCGCACTGTTTTGCGCAGTTTATCACTTCCGCAATTTTGCGCGTCGCACCATTTTCTGCAGTTTATCACTCGCGCTATTTTGCGTGTCGCACTGTTTTGTGCAGTTTATCACTCGCGCTATTTTGCGCGTCGCACCATTTTCTGCAGTTTATCACTCGCGCTATTTTGCGCGTCGCACTGTTTTGTGCAGTTTATCACTCGCGCAATTTTCAGCGTCGCACTACTTTCTGCAGTATATCACTCGCGCTATTTTGCGCGTCGCACTGTTTTGTGCAGTTTATCACTCCCGCTATTTTGCGCGTCGCACTGTTTTGTGCAGTTTATCACTCGCGCTATTTTGCGCGTCGCACTGTTTTGTGCAGTTCACACACGCGCTATTTTGCGCGTCGCACTGTTTTGTGCAGTTTATCACTCCCGCTATTTTGCGCGTCGCACTGTTTTCTGCAGTATATCACTCGCGCTATTTTGCGCGTCGTACTATTTTCTGCAGTATATCACTGGCGCTATTTTGCGCGTCGCACTGTTTTTTGCAGTTTATCACTCGCTCTATTTTGCGCGTCGCACTGTTTTCTGCAGTATATCACTCGAGCTATTTTGCGCGTCATACTATTTTCTGCAGTATATCACTGGCGCTATTTTGCGCGTCGCACTGTTTTGTGCAGTTTATCACTCGCGCTATTTTGCGCGTCGCACTGTTTTGTGCAGTTTATCACTCCCGCTATTTTTCGCGTCGCACCGTTTTGTGCAGTTCACACTCGCGCTATTTTGCGCGTCGCACTGTTTTGTGCAGTTTAACATTCCCGCTATTTTGCGCGTCGCATTGTTTTGTGCAGTTTATCACTCCCGCTATTTTGCGCGTCGCACTGTTTTGTGCAGTTCACACACGCGCTATTTTGCGCGTCGCACTGTTTTGTGCAGTTTATCACTCCCGCTATTTTGCGCGTCGCACTGTTTTCTGCAGTATATCACTCACGCTATTTTGCGCGTCGCACTGTTTTGTGCAGTTTATCACTCCCGCTATTTTGTGCGTCGCACCGTTTTGTGCAGTTTATCACTCGCGCTATTTTGCGCGTCGCACTGTTTTGTGCAGTTCACACACGCGCTATTTTGCGCGTCGCACTGTTTTGTGCAGTTTATCACTCCCGCTATTTTGCGCGTCGCACTGTTTTCTGCAGTATATCACTCGCGCTATTTTGCGCGTCGTACTGTTTTCTGCAGTATATCACTGGCGCTATTTTGCGCGTCGCACTGTTTTGTGCAGTTTATCACTCGCTCTATTTTGCGCGTCGCACTGTTTTCTGCAGTATATCACTCGCGCTATTTTGCGCGTCGCACTGTTTTGTGCAGTTCACACTCGCGCTATTTTGCGCGTCGCACTGTTTTGTGCAGTTTATCACTCGCGCTATTTTGCACGTCGCACTGTTTTGTGCAGTTTATCACTCCCGCTATTTTTCGCGTCGCACCGTTTTGTGCAGTTCACACTCGCGCTATTTTGCGCGTCGCACTGTTTTGTGCAGTTCACACTCGCGCTATTTTGCACGTCGCACTGTTTTGCGCAGTTTATCACTCCTGCTATTTTGCGCGTCGCACCATTTTCTGCAGTTTATCACTCGCGCTATTTTGCGCGTCGCACTGTTTTGTGCCGTTTATCACTCGCGCTATTTTGCGCGTCGCACTGTTTTGTGCAGTTTATCACTCGCGCAATTTTCAGCGTCGCACTGTTTTTTGCAGTATATCACTCGCGCTATTTTGCGCGTCGCACTGTTTTGTGCAGTTTAACACTCCCGCTATTTTGCGCGTCGCATTGTTTTGTGCAGTTTATCACTCCCGCTATTTTGCGCGTCGCACTGTTTTGTGCAGTTCACACACGCGCTATTTTGCGCGTCGCACTGTTTTTTGCAGTTTATCACTCCCGCTATTTTGCGCGTCGCACTGTTTTCTGCAGTATATCACTCGCGCTATTTTGCGCGTCGCACTGTTTTGTGCAGTTTATCACTCCCGCTATTTTGCGCGTCGCACCGTTTTGTGCAGTTTATCACTCGCGCTATTTTGCGCGTCGCACTGTTTTGTGCAGTTCACACACGCGCTATTTTGCGCGTCGCACTGTTTTGTGCAGTTTATCACTCCCGCTATTTTGCGCGTCGCAATGTTTTCTGCAGTATATCACTCGCGCTATTTTGCGCGTCGTACTATTTTCTGCAGTATATCACTGGCGCTATTTTGCGCGTCGCACTGTTTTGTGCAGTTTATCACTCGCTCTATTTTGCGCGTCGCACTGTTTTCTGCAGTATATCACTCGAGCTATTTTGCGCGTCGTACTATTTTCTGCAGTATATCACTGGCGCTATTTTGCGCGTCGCACTGTTTTGTGCAGTTTATCACTCGCGCTATTTTGCGCGTCGCACTGTTTTGTGCAGTTTATCACTCCCGCTATTTTTCGCGTCGCACCGTTTTGTGCAGTTCACACTCGCGCTATTTTGCGCGTCGCACTGTTTTGGGCAGTTCACACTCGCGCTTTTTTGCGCGTCGCACTGTTTTGCGCAGTTTATCACTCCCGCTATTTTGCGCGTCGCACCATTTTCTGCAGTTTATCACTCGCGCTATTTTGCGCGTCGCACTGTTTTGTGCAGTTTATCACTCGCGCAATTTACAGCGTCGCAGTGTTTTCTGCAGTATATCACTCGCGCTATTTTGCGCGTCGCACGGTTTTGTGCAGTTTATCACTCCCGCTATTTTGCGCGTCGCACTGTGTTGTGCAGTTCACACTCGCGCTATTTTGCGCGTCGCACTGTTTTGCGCAGTTTATCACTCCCGCTATTTTGCGCGTCGCACCATTTTCTGCAGTTTATCACTCGCGCTATTTTGCGCGTCGCACTGTTTTGTGCAGTTTATCACTCGCGCTGTTTTGCGCGTCGCACTGTTTTGTGCAGTTTATCACTCGCGCAATTTTCAGCGTCGCACTGTTTTTTGCAGTATATCACTCGCGCTATTTTGCGCGTCGCACTGTTTTGTGCAGTTTAACACTCCCGCTATTTTGCGCGTCGCATTGTTTTGTGCAGTTTATCACTCCCGCTATTTTGCGCGTCGCACTGTTTTGCGCAGTTTATCACTCCCGCTATTTTGCGCGTCGCACCATTTTCTGCAGTTTATCACTCGCGCTATTTTGCGCGTCGCACTGTTTTGTGCAGTTTATCACTCGCGCTGTTTTGCGCGTCGCACTGTTTTGTGCAGTTTATCACTCGCGCAATTTTCAGCGTCGCACTGTTTTTTGCAGTATATCACTCGCGCTATTTTGCGCGTCGCACTGTTTTGTGCAGTTTAACACTCCCGCTATTTTGCGCGTCGCATTGTTTTGTGCAGTTTATCACTCCCGCTATTTTGCGCGTCGCACTGTTTTGTGCAGTTCACACACGCGCTATTTTGCGCGTCGCACTGTTTTTTGCAGTTTATCACTCCCGCTATTTTGCGCGTCGCACTGTTTTCTGCAGTATATCACTCGCGCTATTTTGCGCGTCGCACTGTTTTGTGCAGTTTATCACTCCCGCTATTTTGCGCGTCGCACCGTTTTGTGCAGTTTATCACTCGCGCTATTTTGCGCGTCGCACTGTTTTGTGCAGTTCACACACGCGCTATTTTGCGCGTCGCACTGTTTTGTGCAGTTTATCACTCCCGCTATTTTGCGCGTCGCAATGTTTTCTGCAGTATATCACTCGCGCTATTTTGCGCGTCGTACTATTTTCTGCAGTATATCACTGGCGCTATTTTGCGCGTCGCACTGTTTTGTGCAGTTTATCACTCGCTCTATTTTGCGCGTCGCACTGTTTTCTGCAGTATATCACTCGAGCTATTTTGCGCGTCGTACTATTTTCTGCAGTATATCACTGGCGCTATTTTGCGCGTCGCACTGTTTTGTGCAGTTTATCACTCGCGCTATTTTGCGCGTCGCACTGTTTTGTGCAGTTTATCACTCCCGCTATTTTTCGCGTCGCACCGTTTTGTGCAGTTCACACTCGCGCTATTTTGCGCGTCGCACTGTTTTGTGCAGTTCACACTCGCGCTGTTTTGCGCGTCGCACTGTTTTGCGCAGTTTATCACTCCCGCTATTTTGCGCGTCGCACCATTTTCTGCAGTTTATCACTCGCGCTATTTTGCGCGTCGCACTGTTTTGTGCAGTTTATCACTCGCGCAATTTACAGCGTCGCAGTGTTTTCTGCAGTATATCACTCGCGCTATTTTGCGCGTCGCACGGTTTTGTGCAGTTTATCACTCCCGCTATTTTGCGCGTCGCACTGTGTTGTGCAGTTCACACTCGCGCTATTTTGCGCGTCGCACTGTTTTGCGCAGTTTATCACTCCCGCTATTTTGCGCGTCGCACCATTTTCTGCAGTTTATCACTCGCGCTATTTTGCGCGTCGCACTGTTTTGTGCAGTTTATCACTCGCGCTATTTTGCGCGTCGCACTGTTTTGTGCAGTTTATCACTCGCGCAATTTTCAGCGTCGCACTGTTTTTTGCAGTATATCACCCGCG
Organism: Camellia granthamiana; assembly: GCA_036172215.1. Classification (NCBI taxonomy): domain Eukaryota; kingdom Viridiplantae; phylum Streptophyta; class Magnoliopsida; order Ericales; family Theaceae; genus Camellia; species Camellia granthamiana. The sequence goes on from JAXFYN010000515.1 coordinate 149,785, forward strand.
CTATTTTGCGCGTCGCACTGTTTTGTGCAGTTTAACACTCCCGCTATTTTGCGCGTCGCATTGTTTTGTGCAGTTTATCACTCCCGCTATTTTGCGCGTCGCACTGTTTTGTGCAGTTCACACACGCGCTATTTTGCGCGTCGCACTGTTTTGTGCAGTTTATCACTCCCGCTATTTTGCGCGTCGCACTGTTTTCTGCAGTTTAACACTCCCGCTATTTTGCGCGTCGCATTGTTTTGTGCAGTTTATCACTCCCGCTATTTTGCGCGTCGCACTGTTTTGTGCAGTTCACACACGCGCTATTTTGCGCGTCGCACTGTTTTTTGCAGTTTATCACTCCCGCTATTTTGCGCGTCGCACTGTTTTCTGCAGTATATCACTCGCGCTATTTTGCGCGTCGCACTGTTTTGTGCAGTTTATCACTCCCGCTATTTTGCGCGTCGCACCGTTTTGTGCAGTTTATCACTCGCGCTATTTTGCGCGTCGCACTGTTTTGTGCAGTTCACACACGCGCTATTTTGCGCGTCGCACTGTTTTGTGCAGTTTATCACTCCCGCTATTTTGCGCGTCGCAATGTTTTCTGCAGTATATCACTCGCGCTATTTTGCGCGTCGTACTATTTTCTGCAGTATATCACTGGCGCTATTTTGCGCGTCGCACTGTTTTGTGCAGTTTATCACTCGCTCTATTTTGCGCGTCGCACTGTTTTCTGCAGTATATCACTCGAGCTATTTTGCGCGTCGTACTATTTTCTGCAGTATATCACTGGCGCTATTTTGCGCGTCGCACTGTTTTGTGCAGTTTATCACTCGCGCTATTTTGCGCGTCGCACTGTTTTGTGCAGTTTATCACTCCCGCTATTTTTCGCGTCGCACCGTTTTGTGCAGTTCACACTCGCGCTATTTTGCGCGTCGCACTGTTTTGTGCAGTTCACACTCGCGCTGTTTTGCGCGTCGCACTGTTTTGCGCAGTTTATCACTCCCGCTATTTTGCGCGTCGCACCATTTTCTGCAGTTTATCACTCGCGCTATTTTGCGCGTCGCACTGTTTTGTGCAGTTTATCACTCGCGCAATTTACAGCGTCGCAGTGTTTTCTGCAGTATATCACTCGCGCTATTTTGCGCGTCGCACGGTTTTGTGCAGTTTATCACTCCTGCTATTTTGCGCGTCGCACTGTGTTGTGCAGTTCACACTCGCGCTATTTTGCGCGTCGCACTGTTTTGCGCAGTTTATCACTCCCGCTATTTTGCGCGTCGCACCATTTTCTGCAGTTTATCACTCGCGCTATTTTGCGCGTCGCACTGTTTTGTGCAGTTTATCACTCGCGCTATTTTGCGCGTCGCACTGTTTTGTGCAGTTTATCACTCGCGCAATTTTCAGCGTCGCACTGTTTTTTGCAGTATATCACTCGCGCTATTTTGCGCGTCGCACTGTTTTGTGCAGTTTAACACTCCCGCTATTTTGCGCGTCGCATTGTTTTGTCCAGTTTATCACTCCCGCTATTTTGCGCGTCGCACTGTTTTGTGCAGTTCACACACGCGCTATTTTGCGCGTCGCACTGTTTTGTGCAGTTTATCACTCCCGCTATTTTGCGCGTCGCAATGTTTTCTGCAGTATATCACTCACGCTATTTTGCGCGTCGCACTGTTTTGTGCAGTTTATCACTCCCGCTATTTTGCGCGTCGCACCGTTTTGTGCAGTTTATCACTCGCGCTATTTTGCGCGTCGCACTGTTTTGTGCAGTTCACACACGCGCTATTTTGCGCGTCGCACTGTTTTGTGCAGTTTATCACTCCCGCTATTTTGCGCGTCGCACTGTTTTCTGCAGTATATCACTCGCGCTATTTTGCGCGTCGTACTGTTTTCTGCAGTATATCACTGGCGCTATTTTGCGCGTCGCACTGTTTTGTGCAGTTTATCACTTGCTCTATTTTGCGCGTCGCACTGTTTTCTGCAGTATATCACTCGCGCTATTTTGCGCGTCGCACTGTTTTGTGCAGTTCACACTCGCGCTATTTTGCGCGTCGCACTGTTTTGTGCAGTTTATCACTCGCGCTATTTTGCACGTCGCACTGTTTTGTGCAGTTTATCACTCCCGCTATTTTTCGCGTCGCACCGTTTTGTGCAGTTCACACTCGCGCTATTTTGCGCGTCGCACTGTTTTGTGCAGTTCACACTCGCGCTATTTTGCGCGTCGCACTGTTTTGCGCAGTTTATCACTCCTGCTATTTTGCGCGTCGCACCATTTTCTGCAGTTTATCACTCGCGCTATTTTGCGCGTCGCACTGTTTTGTGCCGTTTATCACTCGCGCTATTTTGCGCGTCGCACTGTTTTGTGCAGTTTATCACTCGCGCAATTTTCAGCGTCGCAGTGTTTTCTGCAGTATATCACTCGCGCTATTTTGCGCGTCGCACTGTTTTGTGCAGTTTATCACTCCCGCTATTTTGCGCGTCGCACTGTTTTGTGCAGTATATCACTCGCGCTATTTTGCGCGTCGCACTGTTTTGCGCAGTTTATCACTTCCGCAATTTTTGCGCGTCGCACCATTTTCTGCAGTTTATCACTCGCGCTATTTTGCGTGTCGCACTGTTTTGTGCAGTTTATCACTCGCGCTATTTTGCGCGTCGCACCATTTTCTGCAGTTTATCACTCGCGCTATTTTGCGCGTCGCACTGTTTTGTGCAGTTTATCACTCGCGCAATTTTCAGCGTCGCACTACTTTCTGCAGTATATCACTCGCGCTATTTTGCGCGTCGCACTGTTTTGTGCAGTTTATCACTCCCGCTATTTTGCGCGTCGCACTGTTTTGTGCAGTTTATCACTCGCGCTATTTTGCGCGTCGCACTGTTTTGTGCAGTTCACACACGCGCTATTTTGCGCGTCGCACTGTTTTGTGCAGTTTATCACTCCCGCTATTTTGCGCGTCGCACTGTTTTCTGCAGTATATCACTCGCGCTATTTTGCGCGTCGTACTATTTTCTGCAGTATATCACTGGCGCTATTTTGCGCGTCGCACTGTTTTTTGCAGTTTATCACTCGCTCTATTTTGCGCGTCGCACTGTTTTCTGCAGTATATCACTCGAGCTATTTTGCGCGTCGTACTATTTTCTGCAGTATATCACTGGCGCTATTTTGCGCGTCGCACTGTTTTGTGCAGTTTATCACTCGCGCTATTTTGCGCGTCGCACTGTTTTGTGCAGTTTATCACTCCCGCTATTTTTCGCGTCGCACTGTTTTGTGCAGTTCACACTCGCGCTATTTTGCGCGTCGCACTGTTTTGCGCAGTTTAACACTCCCGCTATTTTCAACGTCGCACTGTTTTGTGCAGTTTATCACTCCCGCTATTTTGCGCGTCGCACTGTTTTGTGCAGTTTATCACTCGCGCAATTTACAGCGTCGCAGTGTTTTCTGCAGTATATCACTCGCGCTATTTTGCGCGTCGCACGGTTTTGTGCAGTTTATCACTCCCGCTATTTTGCGCGTCGCACCATTTTCTGCAGTTTATCACTCGCGCTATTTTGCGCGTCGCACTGTTTTGTGCAGTTTATCACTCGCGCTATTTTGCGCGTCGCACTGTTTTGTGCAATTTATCACTCGCGCAATTTTCAGCGTCGCAGTGTTTTCTGCAGTATATCACTCGCGCTATTTTGCGCGTCGCACTGTTTTGCGCAGTTTATCACTCCCGCTATTTTGCGCGTCGCACCATTTTCTGCAGTTTATCACTCGCGCTATTTTGCGCGTCGCACTGTTTTGTGCAGTTTATCACTCGCGCAATTTTCAGCGTCGCAGTGTTTTCAGCAGTATATCACTCGCGCGATTTTGCGCGTCGCACTGTTTTGTGCAGTTTATCACTCCCGCTATTTTGCGCATCGTACTGTTTTGTGCAGTTCAGACACGCGCTATTTTGCGCGTCGCACCGTTTTGTGCAGTTTATCACTCGCGCTATTTTGCGCGTCGCACTGTTTTGTGCAGTTCACACACGCGCTATTTTGCGCGTCGCACTGTTTTGTGCAGTTTATCACTCCCGCTATTTTGCGCGTCGCACTGTTTTCTGCAGTATATCACTCGCGCTATTTTGCGCGTCGTACTGTTTTCTGCAGTATATCACTGGCGCTATTTTGCGCGTCGCACTGTTTTGTGCAGTTTATCACTCGCTCTATTTTGCGCGTCGCACTGTTTTCTGCAGTATATCACTCGCGCTATTTTGCGCGTCGCACTGTTTTGTGCAGTTCACACTCGCGCTATTTTGCGCGTCGCACTGTTTTGTGCAGTTTATCACTCGCGCTATTTTGCGCATCGCACTGTTTTGTGCAGTTTATCACTCCCGCTATTTTTCGCGTCGCACCGTTTTGTGCAGTTCACACTCGCGCTATTTTGCGCGTCGCATTGTTTTGTGCAGTTCACACTCGCGCTATTTTGCGCGTCGCACTGTTTTGCGCAGTTTATCACTCCCGCTATTTTGCGCGTCGCACCATTTTCTGCAGTTTATCACTCGCGCTATTTTGCGCGTCGCACTGTTTTGTGCAGTTTATCACTCGCGCAATTTTCAGCGTCGCAGTGTTTTCTGCAGTATATCACTCGCGCTATTTTGCGCGTCGCACTGTTTTGTGCAGTTTATCACTCCCGCTATTTTGCGCGTCGCACTGTGTTGTGCAGTTCACACTCGCGCTATTTTGCGCGTCGCACTGTTTTGCACAGTTTATCACTCCCGCTATTTTGCGCGTCGCACCATTTTCTGCAGTTTATCACCCGCGCTATTTTGCGCGTCGCACTGTTTTGTGCAGTTTATCACTCGCGCTATTTTGCGCGTCGCACTGTTTTGTGCAGTTTATCACTCGCGCAATTTTCAGCGTCGCACTGTTTTCTGCAGTATATCACTCGTGCTATTTTGCGCGTCGCACTGTTTTGTGCAGTTTATCACTCCCGCTATTTTGCGCGTCGCATTGTTTTGTGCAGTTTATCACTCCCGCTATTTTGCGCGTCGCACTGTTTTGTGCAGTTCACACACGCGCTATTTTGCGCGTCGCACTGTTTTTTGCAGTTTATCACTCCCGCTATTTTGCGCGTCGCACTGTTTTCTGCAGTATATCACTCGCGCTATTTTGCGCGTCGTACTATTTTCTGCAGTATATCACTGGCGCTATTTTGCGCGTCGCACTGTTTTGTGCAGTTTATCACTCGCGCTATTTTGCGCGTCGCACTGTTTTGTGCAGTTTATCACTCCCGCTATTTTTCGCGTCGCACCGTTTTGTGCAGTTTATCACTCCCGCTATTTTTCGCGTCGCACCGTTTTGTGCAGTTCACAATCGCGCTATTTTGCGCGTCGCACTATTTTGTGCAGTTCACACTCGCGCTATTTTGCGCATCGCACTGTTTTGCGCAGTTTAACACTCCCGCTATTTTGCGCGTCGCACCATTTTCTGCAGCTTATCACTAGCGCTATTTTGCGCGTCGCACCATTTTCTGCAGTTTATCACTCGCGCTATTTTGCGCGTCGCACTGTTTTGTGCAGTTTATCGCTCGCGTAATTTTCAGCGTCGCACTATTTTCTGCAGTATATCACTCGCGCTATTTTGCGCGTCGCACTGTTTTGTGCAGTTTATCACTCCCGCTATTTTGCGCGTCGCACTGTTTTGTGCAGTTCACACTCGCGCTATTTTGCGCGTCGCACTGTTTTGTGCAGTTTTCACTCGCGCTATTTTGCGCGTCGCACTGTTTTGTGCAGTTCACACACGCGCTATTTTGCGCGTCGCACTGTTTTTTGCAGTTTATCACTCCCGCTATTTTGCGCGTCGCACTGTTTTGTGCAGTTTATCACTCGCGCAATTTTCAGCGTCGCAGTGTTTTCTGCAGTATATCACTCGCGCTATTTTGCGCGTCGTACTATTTTGTGCAGTTTATCACTCCCGCTATTTTGCGCGTCGCACTGTTTTCTGCAGTATATCACTCGCGCTATTTTGCGCGTCGAACTATTTTCTGCAGTATATCACTGGCGCTATTTTGCGCGTCGCACTGTTTTGTGCAGTTTATCACTCGCGCTATTTTGCGCGTCGCACTGTTTTGTGCAGTTTATCACTCGCGCTATTTTGCGCGTCGCACCATTTTCTGCAGTTTATCACTCGCGCTATTTTGCGCGTCGCACTGTTTTGTGCAGTTTATCACTCGCGCAATTTTCAGCGTCGCACTGTTTTCTGCAGTATATCACTCGCGCTATTTTGCGCGTCGCACTGTTTTGTGCAGTTTATCACTCGCGCTATTTTGCGCGTCGCACTGTTTTGTGCAGTTCACACACGCGCTATTTTGCGCGTCGCACTGTTTTGTGCAGTTTATCACTCCCGCTATTTTGCGCGTCGCACTGTTTTCTGCAGTATATCACTCGCGCTATTTTGCGCGTCGTACTATTTTCTGCAGTATATCACTGGCGCTATTTTGCGCGTCGCACTGTTTTGTGCAGTTTATCACTCGCTCTATTTTGCGCGTCGCACTGTTTTCTGCAGTATATCACTCGCGCTATTTTGCGCGTCGTACTATTTTCTGCAGTATATCACTGGCGCTATTTTGCGCGTCGCACTGTTTTGTGCAGTTTATCACTCGCGCTATTTTGCGCGTCGCACTGTTTTGTGCAGTTTATCACTCCCGCTATTTTTCGCGTCGCACCGTTTTGTGCAGTTCACACTCGCGCTATTTTGCGCGTCGCACTGTTTTGTGCAGTTCACACTCGCGCTATTTTGCGCGTCGCACTGTTTTGCGCAGTTTATCACTCCCGCTATTTTGCGCGTCGCACCATTTTCTGCAGTTTATCACTCGCGCTATTTTGCGCGTCGCACTGTTTTGTGCAGTTTATCACTCGCGCAATATTCAGCGTCGCAGTGTTTTCTGCAGTATATCACTCGCGCTATTTTGCGCGTCGCACTGTTTTGTGCAGTTTATCACTCCCGCTATTTTGCGCGTCGCACTGTTTTGTGCAGTTCACACTCGCGCTATTTTGCGCGTCGCACTGTTTTGCGCAGTTTAACACTCCCGCTATTTTCAGCGTCGCACTGTTTTGTGCAGTTTATCACTCCCGCTATTTTGCGCGTCGCACTGTTTTGTGCAGTTTATCACTCGCGCAATTTTCAGCGTCGCAGTGTTTTCTGCAGTATATCACTCGCGCTATTTTACGCGTCGCACTGTTTTGTGCAGTTTATCACTCCCGCTATTTTGCGCGTCGCACTGTTTTGTGCAGTTCACACTCGCGCTATTTTGCGCGTCGCACTGTTTTGCGCAGTTTATCACTTCCGCAATTTTGCGCGTCGCACCATTTTTTGCAGTTTATCACTCGCGCTATTTTGCGCGTCGCACTGTTTTGTGCAGTTTATCACTCGCGCTATTTTGCGCGTCGCACCATTTTCTGCAGTTTATCACTCGCGCTATTTTGCGCGTCGCACTGTTTTGTGCAGTTTATCACTCGCGCAATTTTCAGCGTCGCACTGTTTTCTGCAGTATATCACTCGCGCTATTTTGCGCGTCGCACTGTTTTGTGCAGTTTATCACTCCCGCTATTTTGCGCGTCGCACCGTTTTGTGCAGTTTATCACTCGCGCTATTTTGCGCGTCGCGCTGTTTTGTGCAGTTCACACACGCGCTATTTTTCGCGTCGCACTGTTTTGTGCAGTTTATCACTCCCGCTATTTTGCGCGTCGCACTGTTTTCTGCAGTATATCACTCGCGCTATTTTGCGCGTCGTACTATTTTCTGCAGTATATCACTGGCGCTATTTTGCGCGTCGCACTGTTTTGTGCAGTTTATCACTCGCTCTATTTTGCGCGTCGCACTGTTTTCTGCAGTATATCACTCGCGCTATTTTGCGCGTCGTACTATTTTCTGCAGTATATCACTGGCGCTATTTTGCGCGTCGCACTGTTTTGTGCAGTTTATCACTCGCGCTATTTTGCGCGTCGCACTGTTTTGTGCAGTTTATCACTCCCGCTATTTTTCGCGTCGCACCGTTTTGTGCAGTTCACACTCGCGCTATTTTGCGCGTCGCATTGTTTTGTGCAGTTCACACTCGCGCTATTTTGCGCGTCGCACTGTTTTGCGCAGTTTATCACTCCCGCTATTTTGCGCGTCGCACCATTTTCTGAAGTTTATCACCCGCGCTATTTTGCGCGTCGCACTGTTTTGTGCAGTTTATCACTCGCGCTATTTTGCGCGTCGCACTGTTTTGTGCAGTTTATCACTCGCGCAATTTTCAGCGTCGCACTGTTTTCTGCAGTATATCACTCGCGCTATTTTGCGCGTCGCACCTTTTTTGTGCAGTTTATCACTCCCGCTATTTTGCGCGTCGCATTGTTTTGTGCAGTTTATCACTCCCGCTATTTTGCGCGTCGCACTGTTTTGTGCAGTTCACACACGCGCTATTTTGCGCGTCGCACTGTTTTTTGCAGTTTATCACTCCCGCTATTTTGCGCGTCGCACTGTTTTCTGCAGTATATCACTCGCGCTATTTTGCGCGTCGTACTATTTTCTGCAGTATATCACTGGCGCTATTTTGCGCGTCGCACTGTTTTGTGCAGTTTATCACTCGCGCTATTTTGCGCGTCGCACTGTTTTGTGCAGTTTATCACTCGCGCTATTTTGCGCGTCGCACCGTTTTGTGCAGTTTATCACTCCCGCTATTTTTCGCGTCGCACCGTTTTGTGCAGTTCACAATCGCGCTATTTTGCGCGTCGCACTGTTTTGTGCAGTTCACACTCGCGCTATTTTGCGCGTCGCACTGTTTTGCGCAGTTTAACACTCCCGCTATTTTGCGCGTCGCACCATTTTCTGCAGCTTATCACTAGCGCTATTTTGCGCGTCGCACCATTTTCTGCAGTTTATCACTCGCGCTATTTTGCGCGTCGCACTGTTTTGTGCAGTTTATCACTCGCGCAATTTTCAGCGTCGCACTATTTTCTGCAGTATATCACTCGCGCTATTTTGCGCGTCGCACTGTTTTGCGCAGTTTATCACTCCCGCTATTTTGCGCGTCGCACTGTTTTGTGCAGTTCACACTCGCGCTATTTTGCGCGTCGCACTGTTTTGTGCAGTTTTCACTCGCGCTATTTTGCGCGTCGCACTGTTTTGTGCAGTTCACACACGCGCTATTTTGCGCGTCGCACTGTTTTTTGCAGTTTATCACTCCCGCTATTTTGCGCGTCGCACTGTTTTGTGCAGTTTATCACTCGCGCAATTTTCAGCGTCGCAGTGTTTTCTGCAGTATATCACTCGCGCTATTTTGCGCGTCGTACTATTTTGTGCAGTTTATCACTCCCGCTATTTTGCGCGTCGCACTGTTTTCTGCAGTATATCACTCGCGCTATTTTGCGCGTCGTACTATTTTCTGCAGTATATCACTGGCGCTATTTTGCGCGTCGCACTGTTTTGGGCAGTTTATCACTCGCGCTATTTTGCGCGTCGCACTATTTGGTGCAGTTTATCACTCGCGCTATTTTGCGCGTCGCACCATTTTCTGCAGTTTATCACTCGCGCTATTTTGCGCGTCGCACTGTTTTGTGCAGTTTATCACTCGCGCAATTTTCAGTGTCGCACTGTTTTCTGCAGTATATCACTCGCGCTATTTTGCGCGTCGCACTGTTTTGTGCAGTTTATCACTCCCGCTATTTTGCGCGTCGCACTGTTTTGTGCAGTTTATCACTCGCGCTATTTTGCGCGTCGCACTGTTTTGTGCAGTTCACACACGCGCTATTTTGCGCGTCGCACTGTTTTGTGCAGTTTATCACTCCCGCTATTTTGCGCGTCGCACTGTTTTCTGCAGTATATCACTCGCGCTATTTTGCGCGTCGTACTATTTTCTGCAGTATATCACTGGCGCTATTTTGCGCGTCGCACTGTTTTGTGCAGTTTATCACTCGCTCTATTTTGCGCGTCGCACTGTTTTCTGCAGTATATCACTCGCGCTATTTTGCGCGTCGTACTATTTTCTGCAGTATATCACTGGCGCTATTTTGCGCGTCGCACTGTTTTGTGCAGTTTATCACTCGCGCTATTTTGCGCGTCGCACTGTTTTGTGCAGTTTATCACTCCCGCTATTTTTCGCGTCGCACCGTTTTCTGCAGTTCACACTCGCGCTATTTTGCGCGTCGCACTGTTTTGTGCAGTTCACACTCGCGCTATTTTGCGCGTCGCACTGTTTTGCGCAGTTTATCACTCCCGCTATTTTGCGCGTCGCACCATTTTCTGCAGTTTATCACTCGCGCTATTTTGCGCGTCGCACTGTTTTGTGCAGTTTATCACTCGCGCAATATTCAGCGTCGCAGTGTTTTCTGCAGTATATCACTCGCGCTATTTTGCGCGTCGCACTGTTTTGTGCAGTTTATCACTCCCGCTATTTTGCGCGTCGCACTATTTTGTGCAGTTCACACTCGCGCTATTTTGCGCGTCGCACTGTTTTGCGCAGTTTAACACTCCCGCTATTTTCAGCGTCGCACTGTTTTGTGCAGTTTATCACTCCCGCTATTTTGCGCGTCGCACTGTTTTGTGCAGTTTATCACTCGCGCAATTTTCAGCGTCGCAGTGTTTTCTGCAGTATATCACTCGCGCTATTTTACGCGTCGCACTGTTTTGTGCAGTTTATCACTCCCGCTATTTTGCGCGTCGCACTGTTTTGTGCAGTTCACACTCGCGCTATTTTGCGCGTCGCACTGTTTTGCGCAGTTTATCACTTCCGCAATTTTGCGCGTCGCACCATTTTTTGCAGTTTATCACTCGCGCTATTTTGCGCGTCGCACTGTTTTGTGCAGTTTATCACTCGCGCTATTTTGCGCGTCGCACCATTTTCTGCAGTTTATCACTCGCGCTATTTTGCGCGTCGTACTGTTTTGTGCAGTTTATCACTCGCGCAATTTTCAGCGTCGCACTGTTTTCTGCAGTATATCACTCGCGCTATTTTGCGCGTCGCACTGTTTTGTGCAGTTTATCACTCCCGGCTATTTTGCGCGTCGCACCGTTTTGTGCAGTTTATCACTCGCGCTATTTTGCGCGTCGCGCTGTTTTGTGCAGTTCACACACGTGCTATTTTTCGCGTCGCACTGTTTTGTGCAGTTTATCACTCCCGCTATTTTGCGCGTCGCACTGTTTTCTGCAGTATATCACTCGCGCTATTTTGCGCGTCGTACTATTTTCTGCAGTATATCACTGGCGCTATTTTGCGCGTCGCACTGTTTTGTGCAGTTTATCACTCGCTCTATTTTGCGCGTCGCACTGTTTTCTGCAATATATCACTCGCGCTATTTTGCGCGTCGTACTATTTTCTGCAGTATATCACTGGCGCTATTTTGCGCGTCGCACTGTTTTGTGCAGTTTATCACTCGCGCTATTTTGCGCGTCGCACTGTTTTGTGCAGTTTATCACTCCCGCAATTTTCAGCGTCGCAGTGTTTTCTGCAGTATATCACTCGCGCTATTTTGCGCGTCGCACTGTTTTGTGCAGTTTATCACTCCCGCTATTTTGCGCGTCGCACTGTGTTGTGCAGTTCACACTCGCGCTATTTTGCGCGTCGCACTGTTTTGCGCAGTTTATCACTCCCGCTATTTTGCGCGTCGCACCATTTTCTGCAGTTTATCACCCGCGCTATTTTGCGCGTCGCACTGTTTTGTGCAGTTTATCACTCGCGCTATTTTGCGCGTCGCACTGTTTTGTGCAGTTTATCACTCGCGTAATTTTCAGCGTCGCACTGTTTTCTGTAGTATATCACTCGCGCTATTTTGCGCGTCGCACTGTTTTGTGCAGTTTATCACTCCCGCTATTTTGCGCGTCGCACTGTTTTGTGCAGTTTATCACTCCCGCTATTTTGCGCGTCGCACTGTTTTGTGCAGTTCACACACGCGCTATTTTGCGCGTCGCACTGTTTTTTGCAGTTTATCACTCCCGCTATTTTGCGCGTCCCACTGTTTTCTGCAGTATATCACTCGCGCTATTTTGCGCGTCGTACTATTTTCTGCAGTATATCACTGGCGCTATTTTGCGCGTCGCACTGTTTTGTGCAGTTTATCACTCGCGCTATTTTGCGCGTCGCACTGTTTTGTGCAGTTTATCACTCCCGCTATTTTTCGCGTCGCACCGTTTTGTGCAGTTTATCACTCCCGCTATTTTTCGCGTCGCACCGTTTTGTGCAGTTCACAATCGCGCTATTTTGCGCGTCGCACTGTTTTGTGCAGTTCACACTCGCGCTATTTTGCGCGTCGCACTGTTTTGCGCAGTTTAACACTCCCGCTATTTTGCGCGTCGCACCATTTTCTGCAGTTTATCACTAGCGCTATTTTGCGCGTCGCACCATTTTCTGCAGTTTATCACTCGCGCTATTTTGCGCGTCGCACTGTTTTGTGCAGTTTCTCACTCGCGCAATTTTCAGCGTCGCACTGTTTTCTGCAGTATATCACTCGCGCTATTTTGCGCGTCGCACTGTTTTGTGCAGTTTATCACTCCCGCTATTTTGCGGGTCGCACTGTTTTGTGCAGTTCACACTCGCGCTATTTTGCGCGTCGCACTGTTTTGTGCAGTTTTCACTCGCGCTATTTTGCGCGTCGCACTGTTTTGTGCAGTTCACACACGCGCTATTTTGCGCGTCGCACTATTTTTTGCATTTTATCACTCCCGCTATTTTGCGCGTCGCACTGTTTTGTGCAGTTTATCACTCGCGCAATTTTCAGCGTCGCAGTGTTTTCTGCAGTATATCACTCGCGCTATTTTGCGCGTCGTACTATTTTGTGCAGTTTATCACTCCCGCTATTTTGCGCGTCGCACTGTTTTCTGCAGTATATCACTCGCGCTATTTTGCGCGTCGTACTATTTTCTGCAGTATATCACTGGCGCTATTTTGCGCGTCGCACTGTTTTGTGCAGTTTATCACTCGCGCTATTTTGCGCGTCGCACTGTTTTGTGCAGTTTATCACTCGCGCTATTTTGCGCGTCGCACCATTTTCTGCAGTTTATCACTCGCGCTATTTTGCGCGTCGCACTGTTTTGTGCAGTTTATCACTCGCGCAATTTTCAGCGTCGCACTGTTTTCTGCAGTATATCACTCGCGCTATTTTGCGCGTCGCACTGTTTTGTGCAGTTTATCACTCCCGCTATTTTGCGCGTCGCACTGTTTTGTGCAGTTTATCACTCCCGCTATTTTGCGCGTCGCACTGTTTTGTGCAGTTCACACACGCGCTATTTTGCGCGTCGCACTGTTTTTTGCAGTTTATCACTCCCGCTATTTTGCGCGTCCCACTGTTTTCTGCAGTATATCACTCGCGCTATTTTGCGCGTCGTACTATTTTCTGCAGTATATCACTGGCGCTATTTTGCGCGTCGCACTGTTTTGTGCAGTTTATCACTCGCGCTATTTTGCGCGTCGCACTGTTTTGTGCAGTTTATCACTCCCGCTATTTTTCGCGTCGCACCGTTTTGTGCAGTTTATCACTCCCGCTATTTTTCGCGTCGCACCGTTTTGTGCAGTTCACAATCGCGCTATTTTGCGCGTCGCACTGTTTTGTGCAGTTCACACTCGCGCTATTTTGCGCGTCGCACTGTTTTGCGCAGTTTAACACTCCCGCTATTTTGCGCGTCGCACCATTTTCTGCAGTTTATCACTAGCGCTATTTTGCGCGTCGCACCATTTTCTGCAGTTTATCACTCGCGCTATTTTGCGCGTCGCACTGTTTTGTGCAGTTTCTCACTCGCGCAATTTTCAGCGTCGCACTGTTTTCTGCAGTATATCACTCGCGCTATTTTGCGCGTCGCACTGTTTTGTGCAGTTTATCACTCCCGCTATTTTGCGGGTCGCACTGTTTTGTGCAGTTCACACTCGCGCTATTTTGCGCGTCGCACTGTTTTGTGCAGTTTTCACTCGCGCTATTTTGCGCGTCGCACTGTTTTGTGCAGTTCACACACGCGCTATTTTGCGCGTCGCACTATTTTTTGCATTTTATCACTCCCGCTATTTTGCGCGTCGCACTGTTTTGTGCAGTTTATCACTCGCGCAATTTTCAGCGTCGCAGTGTTTTCTGCAGTATATCACTCGCGCTATTTTGCGCGTCGTACTATTTTGTGCAGTTTATCACTCCCGCTATTTTGCGCGTCGCACTGTTTTCTGCAGTATATCACTCGCGCTATTTTGCGCGTCGTACTATTTTCTGCAGTATATCACTGGCGCTATTTTGCGCGTCGCACTGTTTTGTGCAGTTTATCACTCGCGCTATTTTGCGCGTCGCACTGTTTTGTGCAGTTTATCACTCGCGCTATTTTGCGCGTCGCACCATTTTCTGCAGTTTATCACTCGCGCTATTTTGCGCGTCGCACTGTTTTGTGCAGTTTATCACTCGCGCAATTTTCAGCGTCGCACTGTTTTCTGCAGTATATCACTCGCGCTATTTTGCGCGTCGCACTGTTTTGTGCAGTTTATCACTCCCGCTATTTTGCGCGTCGCACTGTTTTGTGCAGTTTATCACTCCCGCTATTTTGCGCGTCGCACTGTTTTGTGCAGTTCACACACGCGCTATTTTGCGCGTCGCACTGTTTTTTGCAGTTTATCACTCCCGCTATTTTGCGCGTCCCACTGTTTTCTGCAGTATATCACTCGCGCTATTTTGCGCGTCATACTATTTTCTGCAGTATATCACTGGCGCTATTTTGCGCGTCGCACTGTTTTGTGCAGTTTATCACTCGCGCTATTTTGCGCGTCGCACTGTTTTGTGCAGTTTATCACTCCCGCTATTTTTCGCGTCGCACCGTTTTGTGCAGTTTATCACTCCCGCTATTTTTCGCGTCGCACCGTTTTGTGCAGTTCACAATCGCGCTATTTTGCGCGTCGCACTGTTTTGTGCAGTTCACACTCGCGCTATTTTGCGCGTCGCACTGTTTTGCGCAGTTTAACACTCCCGCTATTTTGCGCGTCGCACCATTTTCTGCAGTTTATCACTAGCGCTATTTTGCGCGTCGCACCATTTTCTGCAGTTTATCACTCGCGCTATTTTGCGCGTCGCACTGTTTTGTGCAGTTTCTCACTCGCGCAATTTTCAGCGTCGCACTGTTTTCTGCAGTATATCACTCGCGCTATTTTGCGCGTCGCACTGTTTTGTGCAGTTTATCACTCCCGCTATTTTGCGGGTCGCACTGTTTTGTGCAGTTCACACTCGCGCTATTTTGCGCGTCGCACTGTTTTGTGCAGTTTTCACTCGCGCTATTTTGCGCGTCGCACTGTTTTGTGCAGTTCACACACGCGCTATTTTGCGCGTCGCACTATTTTTTGCATTTTATCACTCCCGCTATTTTGCGCGTCGCACTGTTTTGTGCAGTTTATCACTCGCGCAATTTTCAGCGTCGCAGTGTTTTCTGCAGTATATCACTCGCGCTATTTTGCGCGTCGTACTATTTTGTGCAGTTTATCACTCCCGCTATTTTGCGCGTCGCACTGTTTTCTGCAGTATATCACTCGCGCTATTTTGCGCGTCGTACTATTTTCTGCAGTATATCACTGGCGCTATTTTGCGCGTCGCACTGTTTTGTGCAGTTTATCACTCGCGCTATTTTGCGCGTCGCACTGTTTTGTGCAGTTTATCACTCGCGCTATTTTGCGCGTCGCACCATTTTCTGCAGTTTATCACTCGCGCTATTTTGCGCGTCGCACTGTTTTGTGCAGTTTATCACTCGCGCAATTTTCAGCGTCGCACTGTTTTCTGCAGTATATCACTCGCGCTATTTTGCGCGTCGCACTGTTTTGTGCAGTTTATCACTCCCGCTATTTTGCGCGTCGCACTGTTTTGTGCAGTTTACCACTCGCGCTATTTTGCGCGTCGCACTGTTTTGTGCAGTTCACACACGCGCTATTTTGCGCGTCGCACTGTTTTGTGCAGTTTATCACTCCCGCTATTTTGCGCGTCGCACTGTTTTCTGCAGTATATCACTCGCGCTATTTTGCGCGTCGTACTATTTTCTGCAGTATAT
Source organism: Camellia granthamiana (assembly GCA_036172215.1). Taxonomy (NCBI): domain Eukaryota; kingdom Viridiplantae; phylum Streptophyta; class Magnoliopsida; order Ericales; family Theaceae; genus Camellia; species Camellia granthamiana. Next base: position 165,754 of record JAXFYN010000515.1, read on the forward strand.
CACTGGCGCTATTTTGCGCGTCGCATTGTTTTGTGCAGTTTATCACTCGCTCTATTTTGCGCGTCGCACTGTTTTCTGCAGTATATCACTCGCGCTATTTTGCGCGTCGTACTATTTTCTGCAGTATATCACTGGCGCTATTTTGCGCGTCGCACTGTTTTGTGCAGTTTATCACTCGCGCTATTTTGCGCGTCGCACTGTTTTGTGCAGTTTATCACTCCCGCTATTTTGCGCGTCGCACTGTTTTGTGCAGTTCACACTCGCGCTATTTTGCGCGTCGCACTGTTTTGCGCAGTTTAACACTCCCGCTATTTTGCGCGTCGCACCATTTTCTGCAGCTTATCACTAGCGCTATTTTGCGCGTCGCACCATTTTCTGCAGTTTATCACTCGCGCTATTTTGCGCGTCGCACTGTTTTGTGCAGTTTATCACTCGCGCAATTTTCAGCGTCGCACTATTTTCTGCAGTATATCACTCGCGCTATTTTGCGCGTCGCACTGTTTTGTGCAGTTTATCACTCCCGCTATTTTGCGCGTCGCACTGTTTTGTGCAGTTCACACTCGCGCTATTTTGCGCGTCGCACTGTTTTGTGCAGTTTTCACTCGCGCTATTTTGCGCGTCGCACTGTTTTGTGCAGTTCACACACGCGCTATTTTGCGCGTCGCACTGTTTTTTGCAGTTTATCACTCCCGCTATTTTGCGCGTCGCACTGTTTTGTGCAGTTTATCACTCGCGCAATTTTCAGCGTCGCAGTGTTTTCTGCAGTATATCACTCGCGCTATTTTGCGCGTCGTACTATTTTGTGCAGTTTATCACTCCCGCTATTTTGCGCGTCGCACTGTTTTCTGCAGTATATCACTCGCGCTATTTTGCGCGTCGTACTATTTTCTGCAGTATATCACTGGCGCTATTTTGCGCGTCGCACTGTTTTGTGCAGTTTATCACTCGCGCTATTTTGCGCGTCGCACTATTTTGTGCAGTTTATCACTCGCGCTATTTTGCGCGTCGCACCATTTTCTGCAGTTTATCACTCGCGCTATTTTGCGCGTCGCACTGTTTTGTGCAGTTTATCACTCGCGCAATTTTCAGCGTCGCACTGTTTTCTGCAGTATATCACTCGCGCTATTTTGCGCGTCGCACTGTTTTGTGCAGTTTATCACTCCCGCTATTTTGCGCGTCGCACTGTTTTGTGCAGTTTATCACTCGCGCTATTTTGCGCGTCGCACTGTTTTGTGCAGTTCACACACGCGCTATTTTGCGCGTCGCACTGTTTTGTGCAGTTTATCACTCCCGCTATTTTGCGCGTCGCACTGTTTTCTGCAGTATATCACTCGCGCTATTTTGCGCGTCGTACTATTTTCTGCAGTATATCACTGGCGCTATTTTGCGCGTCGCACTGTTTTGTGCAGTTTATCACTCGCTCTATTTTGCGCGTCGCACTGTTTTCTGCAGTATATCACTCGCGCTATTTTGCGCGTCGTACTATTTTCTGCAGTATATCACTGGCGCTATTTTGCGCGTCGCACTGTTTTGTGCAGTTTATCACTCGCGCTATTTTGCGCGTCGCACTGTTTTGTGCAGTTTATCACTCCCGCTATTTTTCGCGTCGCACCGTTTTGTGCAGTTCACACTCGCGCTATTTTGCGCGTCGCATTGTTTTGTGCAGTTCACACTCGCGCTATTTTGCGCGTCGCACTGTTTTGCGCAGTTTATCACTCCCGCTATTTTGCGCGTCGCACCATTTTTTGCAGTTTATCACTCGCGCTATTTTGCGCGTCGCACTGTTTTGTGCAGTTAATCACTCGCGCAATTTTCAGCGTCGCAGTGTTTTCTGCAGTATATCACTCGCGCTATTTTGCGCGTCCCACTGTTTTGTGCAGTTTATCACTCCCGCTATTTTGCGCGTCGCACTGTGTTGTGCAGTTCACACTCGCGCTATTTTGCGCGTCGCACTGTTTTGCGCAGTTTATCACTCCCGCTATTTTGCGCGTCGCACCATTTTCTGCAGTTTATCACCCGCGCTATTTTGCGCGTCGCACTGTTTTGTGCAGTTTATCACTCGCGCTATTTTGCGCGTCGCACTGTTTTGTGCAGTTCACACTCGCGCTATTTTGCGCGTCGCACTGTTTTGCGCAGTTTAACACTCCCGCTATTTTCAGCGTCGCACTGTTTTGTGCAGTTTATCACTCCCGCTATTTTGCGCGTCGCACTGTTTTGTGCAGTTTATCACTCCCGCTATTTTGCGCGTCGCACTGTTTTGTGCAGTTCACACTCGCGCTATTTTGCGCGTCGCACTGTTTTGCGCAGTTTAACACTCCCGCTATTTTCAGCGTCGCACTGTTTTGTGCAGTTTATCACTCCCGCTATTTTGCGCGTCGCACTGTTTTGTGCAGTTTATCACTCGCGCAATTTTCAGCGTCGCAGTGTTTTCTGCAGTATATCACTCGCGCTATTTTGCGCGTCGCACTGTTTTGTGCAGTTTATCACTCCCGCTATTTTGCGCGTCGCACTGTTTTGTGCAGTTCACACTCGCGCTATTTTGCGCGTCGCACTGTTTTGCGCAGTTTATCACTTCCGCAATTTTGCGCGTCGCACCATTTTTTGCAGTTTATCACTCGCGCTATTTTGCGCGTCGCACTGTTTTGTGCAGTTTATCACTCGCGCTATTTTGCGCGTCGCACCATTTTCTGCAGTTTATCACTCGCGCTATTTTGCGCGTCGCACTGTTTTGTGCAGTTTATCACTCCCGCTATTTTGCGGGTCGCACTGTTTTGTGCAGTTCACACTCGCGCTATTTTGCGCGTCGCACTGTTTTGTGCAGTTTTCACTCGCGCTATTTTGCGCGTCGCACTGTTTTGTGCAGTTCACACACGCGCTATTTTGCGCGTCGCACTATTTTTTGCATTTTATCACTCCCGCTATTTTGCGCGTCGCACTGTTTTGTGCAGTTTATCACTCGCGCAATTTTCAGCGTCGCAGTGTTTTCTGCAGTATATCACTCGCGCTATTTTGCGCGTCGTACTATTTTGTGCAGTTTATCACTCCCGCTATTTTGCGCGTCGCACTGTTTTCTGCAGTATATCACTCGCGCTATTTTGCGCGTCGTACTATTTTCTGCAGTATATCACTGGCGCTATTTTGCGCGTCGCACTGTTTTGTGCAGTTTATCACTCGCGCTATTTTGCGCGTCGCACTGTTTTGTGCAGTTTATCACTCGCGCTATTTTGCGCGTCGCACCATTTTCTGCAGTTTATCACTCGCGCTATTTTCCGCGTCGCACTGTTTTGTGCAGTTTATCACTCGCGCAATTTTCAGCGTCGCACTGTTTTCTGCAGTATATCACTCGCGCTATTTTGCGCGTCGCACTGTTTTGTGCAGTTTATCACTCCCGCTATTTTGCGCGTCGCACTGTTTTGTGCAGTTTATCACTCGCGCTATTTTGCGCGTCGCACTGTTTTGTGCAGTTCACACACGCGCTATTTTGCGCGTCGCACTGTTTTGTGCAGTTTATCACTCCCGCTATTTTGCGCGTCGCACTGTTTTCTGCAGTATATCACTCGCGCTATTTTGCGCGTCGTACTATTTTCTGCAGTATATCACTGGCGCTATTTTGCGCGTCGCATTGTTTTGTGCAGTTTATCACTCGCTCTATTTTGCGCGTCGCACTGTTTTCTGCAGTATATCACTCGCGCTATTTTGCGCGTCGTACTATTTTCTGCAGTATATCACTGGCGCTATTTTGCGCGTCGCACTGTTTTGTGCAGTTTATCACTCGCGCTATTTTGCGCGTCGCACTGTTTTGTGCAGTTCACACTCGCGCTATTTTGCGCGTCGCACTGTTTTGCGCAGTTTAACACTCCCGCTATTTTGCGCGTCGCACCATTTTCTGCAGCTTATCACTAGCGCTATTTTGCGCGTCGCACCATTTTCTGCAGTTTATCACTCGCGCTATTTTGCGCGTCGCACTGTTTTGTGCAGTTTATCACTCGCGCAATTTTCAGCGTCGCACTATTTTCTGCAGTATATCACTCGCGCTATTTTGCGCGTCGCACTGTTTTGTGCAGTTTATCACTCCCGCTATTTTGCGCGTCGCACTGTTTTGTGCAGTTCACACTCGCGCTATTTTGCGCGTCGCACTGTTTTGTGCAGTTTTCACTCGCGCTATTTTGCGCGTCGCACTGTTTTGTGCAGTTCACACACGCGCTATTTTGCGCGTCGCACTGTTTTTTGCAGTTTATCACTCCCGCTATTTTGCGCGTCGCACTGTTTTGTGCAGTTTATCACTCGCGCAATTTTCAGCGTCGCAGTGTTTTCTGCAGTATATCACTCGCGCTATTTTGCGCGTCGTACTATTTTGTGCAGTTTATCACTCCCGCTATTTTGCGCGTCGCACTGTTTTCTGCAGTATATCACTCGCGCTATTTTGCGCGTCGTACTATTTTCTGCAGTATATCACTGGCGCTATTTTGCGCGTCGCACTGTTTTGTGCAGTTTATCACTCGCGCTATTTTGCGCGTCGCACTTTTTGTGCAGTTTATCACTCGCGCTATTTTGCGCGTCGCACCATTTTCTGCAGTTTATCACTCGCGCTATTTTGCGCGTCGCACTGTTTTGTGCAGTTTATCACTCGCGCAATTTTCAGCGTCGCACTGTTTTCTGCAGTATATCACTCGCGCTATTTTGCGCGTCGCACTGTTTTGTGCAGTTTATCACTCCCGCTATTTTGCGCGTCGCACTGTTTTGTGCAGTTTATCACTCGCGCTATTTTGCGCGTCGCACTGTTTTGTGCAGTTCACACACGCGCTATTTTGCGCGTCGCACTGTTTTGTGCAGTTTATCACTCCCGCTATTTTGCGCGTCGCACTGTTTTCTGCAGTATATCACTCGCGCTATTTTGCGCGTCGTACTATTTTCTGCAGTATATCACTGGCGCTATTTTGCGCGTCGCACTGTTTTGTGCAGTTTATCACTCGCTCTATTTTGCGCGTCGCACTGTTTTCTGCAGTATATCACTCGCGCTATTTTGCGCGTCGTACTATTTTCTGCAGTATATCACTGGCGCTATTTTGCGCGTCGCACTGTTTTGTGCAGTTTATCACTCGCGCTATTTTGCGCGTCGCACTGTTTTGTGCAGTTTATCACTCCCGCTATTTTTCGCGTCGCACCGTTTTGTGCAGTTCACACTCGCGCTATTTTGCGCGTCGCATTGTTTTGTGCAGTTCACACTCGCGCTATTTTGCGCGTCGCACTGTTTTGCGCAGTTTATCACTCCCGCTATTTTGCGCGTCGCACCATTTTTTGCAGTTTATCACTCGCGCTATTTTGCGCGTCGCACTGTTTTGTGCAGTTAATCACTCGCGCAATTTTCAGCGTCGCAGTGTTTTCTGCAGTATATCACTCGCGCTATTTTGCGCGTCCCACTGTTTTGTGCAGTTTATCACTCCCGCTATTTTGCGCGTCGCACTGTGTTGTGCAGTTCACACTCGCGCTATTTTGCGCGTCGCACTGTTTTGCGCAGTTTATCACTCCCGCTATTTTGCGCGTCGCACCATTTTCTGCAGTTTATCACCCGCGCTATTTTGCGCGTCGCACTGTTTTGTGCAGTTTATCACTCGCGCTATTTTGCGCGTCGCACTGTTTTGTGCAGTTCACACTCGCGCTATTTTGCGCGTCGCACTGTTTTGCGCAGTTTAACACTCCCGCTATTTTCAGCGTCGCACTGTTTTGTGCAGTTTATCACTCCCGCTATTTTGCGCGTCGCACTGTTTTGTGCAGTTTATCACTCCCGCTATTTTGCGCGTCGCACTGTTTTGTGCAGTTCACACTCGCGCTATTTTGCGCGTCGCACTGTTTTGCGCAGTTTAACACTCCCGCTATTTTCAGCGTCGCACTGTTTTGTGCAGTTTATCACTCCCGCTATTTTGCGCGTCGCACTGTTTTGTGCAGTTTATCACTCGCGCAATTTTCAGCGTCGCAGTGTTTTCTGCAGTATATCACTCGCGCTATTTTGCGCGTCGCACTGTTTTGTGCAGTTTATCACTCCCGCTATTTTGCGCGTCGCACTGTTTTGTGCAGTTCACACTCGCGCTATTTTGCGCGTCGCACTGTTTTGCGCAGTTTATCACTTCCGCAATTTTGCGCGTCGCACCATTTTTTGCAGTTTATCACTCGCGCTATTTTGCGCGTCGCACTGTTTTGTGCAGTTTATCACTCGCGCTATTTTGCGCGTCGCACCATTTTCTGCAGTTTATCACTCGCGCTATTTTGCGCGTCGCACTGTTTTGTGCAGTTTATCACTCCCGCTATTTTGCGGGTCGCACTGTTTTGTGCAGTTCACACTCGCGCTATTTTGCGCGTCGCACTGTTTTGTGCAGTTTTCACTCGCGCTATTTTGCGCGTCGCACTGTTTTGTGCAGTTCACACACGCGCTATTTTGCGCGTCGCACTATTTTTTGCATTTTATCACTCCCGCTATTTTGCGCGTCGCACTGTTTTGTGCAGTTTATCACTCGCGCAATTTTCAACGTCGCAGTGTTTTCTGCAGTATATCACTCGCGCTATTTTGCGCGTCGTACTATTTTGTGCAGTTTATCACTCCCGCTATTTTGCGCGTCGCACTGTTTTCTGCAGTATATCACTCGCGCTATTTTGCGCGTCGTACTATTTTCTGCAGTATATCACTGGCGCTATTTTGCGCGTCGCACTGTTTTGTGCAGTTTATCACTCGCGCTATTTTGCGCGTCGCACTGTTTTGTGCAGTTTATCACTCGCGCTATTTTGCGCGTCGCACCATTTTCTGCAGTTTATCACTCGCGCTATTTTGCGCGTCGCACTGTTTTGTGCAGTTTATCACTCGCGCAATTTTCAGCGTCGCACTGTTTTCTGCAGTATATCACTCGCGCTATTTTGCGCGTCGCACTGTTTTGTGCAGTTTATCACTCCCGCTATTTTGCGCGTCGCACTGTTTTGTGCAGTTTATCACTCGCGCTATTTTGCGCGTCGCACTGTTTTGTGCAGTTCACACACGCGCTATTTTGCGCGTCGCACTGTTTTGTGCAGTTTATCACTCCCGCTATTTTGCGCGTCGCACTGTTTTCTGCAGTATATCACTCGCGCTATTTTGCGCGTCGTACTATTTTCTGCAGTATATCACTGGCGCTATTTTGCGCGTCGCATTGTTTTGTGCAGTTTATCACTCGCTCTATTTTGCGCGTCGCACTGTTTTCTGCAGTATATCACTCGCGCTATTTTGCGCGTCGTACTATTTTCTGCAGTATATCACTGGCGCTATTTTGCGCGTCGCACTGTTTTGTGCAGTTTATCACTCGCGCTATTTTGCGCGTCGCACTGTTTTGTGCAGTTTATCACTCCCGCTATTTTGCGCGTCGCACTGTTTTGTGCAGTTCACACTCGCGCTATTTTGCGCGTCGCACTGTTTTGCGCAGTTTAACACTCCCGCTATTTTGCGCGTCGCACCATTTTCTGCAGCTTATCACTAGCGCTATTTTGCGCGTCGCACCATTTTCTGCAGTTTATCACTCGCGCTATTTTGCGCGTCGCACTGTTTTGTGCAGTTTATCACTCGCGCAATTTTCAGCGTCGCACTATTTTCTGCAGTATATCACTCGCGCTATTTTGCGCGTCGCACTGTTTTGTGCAGTTTATCACTCCCGCTATTTTGCGCGTCGCACTGTTTTGTGCAGTTCACACTCGCGCTATTTTGCGCGTCGCACTGTTTTGTGCAGTTTTCACTCGCGCTATTTTGCGCGTCGCACTGTTTTGTGCAGTTCACACACGCGCTATTTTGCGCGTCGCACTGTTTTTTGCAGTTTATCACTCCCGCTATTTTGCGCGTCGCACTGTTTTGTGCAGTTTATCACTCGCGCAATTTTCAGCGTCGCAGTGTTTTCTGCAGTATATCACTCGCGCTATTTTGCGCGTCGTACTATTTTGTGCAGTTTATCACTCCCGCTATTTTGCGCGTCGCACTGTTTTCTGCAGTATATCACTCGCGCTATTTTGCGCGTCGTACTATTTTCTGCAGTATATCACTGGCGCTATTTTGCGCGTCGCACTGTTTTGTGCAGTTTATCACTCGCGCTATTTTGCGCGTCGCACTATTTTGTGCAGTTTATCACTCGCGCTATTTTGCGCGTCGCACCATTTTCTGCAGTTTATCACTCGCGCTATTTTGCGCGTCGCACTGTTTTGTGCAGTTTATCACTCGCGCAATTTTCAGCGTCGCACTGTTTTCTGCAGTATATCACTCGCGCTATTTTGCGCGTCGCACTGTTTTGTGCAGTTTATCACTCCCGCTATTTTGCGCGTCGCACTGTTTTGTGCAGTTTATCACTCGCGCTATTTTGCGCGTCGCACTGTTTTGTGCAGTTCACACACGCGCTATTTTGCGCGTCGCACTGTTTTGTGCAGTTTATCACTCCCGCTATTTTGCGCGTCGCACTGTTTTCTGCAGTATATCACTCGCGCTATTTTGCGCGTCGTACTATTTTCTGCAGTATATCACTGGCGCTATTTTGCGCGTCGCACTGTTTTGTGCAGTTTATCACTCGCTCTATTTTGCGCGTCGCACTGTTTTCTGCAGTATATCACTCGCGCTATTTTGCGCGTCGTACTATTTTCTGCAGTATATCACTGGCGCTATTTTGCGCGTCGCACTGTTTTGTGCAGTTTATCACTCGCGCTATTTTGCGCGTCGCACTGTTTTGTGCAGTTTATCACTCCCGCTATTTTTCGCGTCGCACCGTTTTGTGCAGTTCACACTCGCGCTATTTTGCGCGTCGCATTGTTTTGTGCAGTTCACACTCGCGCTATTTTGCGCGTCGCACTGTTTTGCGCAGTTTATCACTCCCGCTATTTTGCGCGTCGCACCATTTTTTGCAGTTTATCACTCGCGCTATTTTGCGCGTCGCACTGTTTTCTGCAGTATATCACTCGCGCTATTTTGCGCGTCGTACTATTTTCTGCAGTATATCACTGGCGCTATTTTGCGCGTCGCACTGTTTTGTGCAGTTTATCACTCGCGCTATTTTGCGCGTCGCACTATTTTGTGCAGTTTATCACTCGCGCTATTTTGCGCGTCGCACCATTTTCTGCAGTTTATCACTCGCGCTATTTTGCGCGTCGCACTGTTTTGTGCAGTTTATCACTCGCGCAATTTTCAGCGTCGCACTATTTTCTGCAGTATATCACTCGCGCTATTTTGCGCGTCGCACTGTTTTGTGCAGTTTATCACTCCCGCTATTTTGCGCGTCGCACTGTTTTGTGCAGTTCACACTCGCGCTATTTTGCGCGTCGCACTGTTTTGTGCAGTTTTCACTCGCGCTATTTTGCGCGTCGCACTGTTTTGTGCAGTTCACACACGCGCTATTTTGCGCGTCGCACTGTTTTTTGCAGTTTATCACTCCCGCTATTTTGCGCGTCGCACTGTTTTGTGCAGTTTATCACTCGCGCAATTTTCAGCGTCGCAGTGTTTTCTGCAGTATATCACTCGCGCTATTTTGCGCGTCGTACTATTTTGTGCAGTTTATCACTCCCGCTATTTTTGCGCGTCGCACTGTTTTCTGCAGTATATCACTCGCGCTATTTTGCGCGTCGTACTATTTTCTGCAGTATATCACTGGCGCTATTTTGCGCGTCGCACTGTTTTGTGCAGTTTATCACTCGCGCTATTTTGCGCGTCGCACGATTTTGTGCAGTTTATCACTCGCGCTATTTTGCGCGTCGCACCATTTTCTGCAGTTTATCACTCGCGCTATTTTGCGCGTCGCACTGTTTTGTGCAGTTTATCACTCGCGCAATTTTCAGCGTCGCACTGTTTTCTGCAGTATATCACTCGCGCTATTTTGCGCGTCGCACTGTTTTGTGCAGTTTATCACTCCCGCTATTTTGCGCGTCGCACTGTTTTGTGCAGTTTATCACTCGCGCTATTTTGCGCGTCGCACTGTTTTGTGCAGTTCACACACGCGCTATTTTGCGCGTCGCACTGTTTTGTGCAGTTTATCACTCCCGCTATTTTGCGCGTCGCACTGTTTTCTGCAGTATATCACTCGCGCTATTTTGCGCGTCGTACTATTTTCTGCAGTATATCACTGGCGCTATTTTGCGCGTCGCACTGTTTTGTGCAGTTTATCACTCGCTCTATTTTGCGCGTCGCACTATTTTGTGCAGTTTATCACTCGCGCTATTTTGCGCGTCGCACCATTTTCTGCAGTTTATCACTCGCGCTATTTTGCGCGTCGCACTGTTTTGTGCAGTTTATCACTCGCGCAATTTTCAGCGTCGCACTATTTTCTGCAGTATATCACTCGCGCTATTTTGCGCGTCGCACTGTTTTGTGCAGTTTATCACTCCCGCTATTTTGCGCGTCGCACTGTTTTGTGCAGTTCACACTCGCGCTATTTTGCGCGTCGCACTGTTTTGTGCAGTTTTCACTCGCGCTATTTTGCGCGTCGCACTGTTTTGTGCAGTTTATCACTCCCGCTATTTTTCGCGTCGCACCGTTTTGTGCAGTTCACACTCGCGCTATTTTGCGCGTCGCATTGTTTTGTGCAGTTCACACTCGCGCTATTTTGCGCGTCGCACTGTTTTGCGCAGTTTATCACTCCCGCTATTTTGCGCGTCGCACCATTTTTTTGCAGTTTATCACTCGCGCTATTTTGCGCGTCGCACTGTTTTGTGCAGTTAATCACTCGCGCAATTTTCAGCGTCGAGTGTTTTCTGCAGTATATCACTCGCGCTATTTTGCGCGTCCCACTGTTTTGTGCAGTTTATCACTCCCGCTATTTTGCGCGTCGCACTGTGTTGTGCAGTTCACACTCGCGCTATTTTGCGCGTCGCACTGTTTTGCGCAGTTTATCACTCCCGCTATTTTGCGCGTCGCACCATTTTCTGCAGTTTATCACCCGCGCTATTTTGCGCGTCGCACTGTTTTGTGCAGTTTATCACTCGCGCTATTTTGCGCGTCGCACTGTTTTGTGCAGTTCACACTCGCGCTATTTTGCGCGTCGCACTGTTTTGCGCAGTTTAACACTCCCGCTATTTTCAGCGTCGCACTGTTTTGTGCAGTTTATCACTCCCGCTATTTTGCGCGTCGCACTGTTTTGTGCAGTTTATCACTCCCGCTATTTTGCGCGTCGCACTGTTTTGTGCAGTTCACACTCGCGCTATTTTGCGCGTCGCACTGTTTTGCGCAGTTTAACACTCCCGCTATTTTCAGCGTCGCACTGTTTTGTGCAGTTTATCACTCCCGCTATTTTGCGCGTCGCACTGTTTTGTGCAGTTTATCACTCGCGCAATTTTCAGCGTCGCAGTGTTTTCTGCAGTATATCACTCGCGCTATTTTGCGCGTCGCACTGTTTTGTGCAGTTTATCACTCCCGCTATTTTGCGCGTCGCACTGTTTTGTGCAGTTCACACTCGCGCTATTTTGCGCGTCGCACTGTTTTGCGCAGTTTATCACTTCCGCAATTTTGCGCGTCGCACCATTTTTTGCAGTTTATCACTCGCGCTATTTTGCGCGTCGCACTGTTTTGTGCAGTTTATCACTCGCGCTATTTTGCGCGTCGCACCATTTTCTGCAGTTTATCACTCGCGCTATTTTGCGCGTCGCACTGTTTTGTGCAGTTTATCACTCCCGCTATTTTGCGGGTCGCACTGTTTTGTGCAGTTCACACTCGCGCTATTTTGCGCGTCGCACTGTTTTGTGCAGTTTTCACTCGCGCTATTTTGCGCGTCGCACTGTTTTGTGCAGTTCACACACGCGCTATTTTGCGCGTCGCACTATTTTTTGCATTTTATCACTCCCGCTATTTTGCGCGTCGCACTGTTTTGTGCAGTTTATCACTCGCGCAATTTTCAACGTCGCAGTGTTTTCTGCAGTATATCACTCGCGCTATTTTGCGCGTCGTACTATTTTGTGCAGTTTATCACTCCCGCTATTTTGCGCGTCGCACTGTTTTCTGCAGTATATCACTCGCGCTATTTTGCGCGTCGTACTATTTTCTGCAGTATATCACTGGCGCTATTTTGCGCGTCGCACTGTTTTGTGCAGTTTATCACTCGCGCTATTTTGCGCGTCGCACTGTTTTGTGCAGTTTATCACTCGCGCTATTTTGCGCGTCGCACCATTTTCTGCAGTTTATCACTCGCGCTATTTTGCGCGTCGCACTGTTTTGTGCAGTTTATCACTCGCGCAATTTTCAGCGTCGCACTGTTTTCTGCAGTATATCACTCGCGCTATTTTGCGCGTCGCACTGTTTTGTGCAGTTTATCACTCCCGCTATTTTGCGCGTCGCACTGTTTTGTGCAGTTTATCACTCGCGCTATTTTGCGCGTCGCACTGTTTTGTGCAGTTCACACACGCGCTATTTTGCGCGTCGCACTGTTTTGTGCAGTTTATCACTCCCGCTATTTTGCGCGTCGCACTGTTTTCTGCAGTATATCACTCGCGCTATTTTGCGCGTCGTACTATTTTCTGCAGTATATCACTGGCGCTATTTTGCGCGTCGCATTGTTTTGTGCAGTTTATCACTCGCTCTATTTTGCGCGTCGCACTGTTTTCTGCAGTATATCACTCGCGCTATTTTGCGCGTCGTACTATTTTCTGCAGTATATCACTGGCGCTATTTTGCGCGTCGCACTGTTTTGTGCAGTTTATCACTCGCGCTATTTTGCGCGTCGCACTGTTTTGTGCAGTTTATCACTCCCGCTATTTTGCGCGTCGCACTGTTTTGTGCAGTTCACACTCGCGCTATTTTGCGCGTCGCACTGTTTTGCGCAGTTTAACACTCCCGCTATTTTGCGCGTCGCACCATTTTCTGCAGCTTATCACTAGCGCTATTTTGCGCGTCGCACCATTTTCTGCAGTTTATCACTCGCGCTATTTTGCGCGTCGCACTGTTTTGTGCAGTTTATCACTCGCGCAATTTTCAGCGTCGCACTATTTTCTGCAGTATATCACTCGCGCTATTTTGCGCGTCGCACTGTTTTGTGCAGTTTATCACTCCCGCTATTTTGCGCGTCGCACTGTTTTGTGCAGTTCACACTCGCGCTATTTTGCGCGTCGCACTGTTTTGTGCAGTTTTCACTCGCGCTATTTTGCGCGTCGCACTGTTTTGTGCAGTTCACACACGCGCTATTTTGCGCGTCGCACTGTTTTTTGCAGTTTATCACTCCCGCTATTTTGCGCGTCGCACTGTTTTGTGCAGTTTATCACTCGCGCAATTTTCAGCGCGCACTGTTTTCTGCAGTATATCACTCGCGCTATTTTGCGCGTCGCACTGTTTTGTGCAGTTTATCACTCCCGCTATTTTGCGCGTCGCACTGTTTTGTGCAGTTTATCACTCGCGCTATTTTGCGCGTCGCACTGTTTTGTGCAGTTCACACACGCGCTATTTTGCGCGTCGCACTGTTTTGTGCAGTTTATCACTCCCGCTATTTTGCGCGTCGCACTGTTTTCTGCAGTATATCACTCGCGCTATTTTGCGCGTCGTTACTATTTTCTGCAGTATATCACTGGCGCTATTTTGCGCGTCGCACTGTTTTGTGCAGTTTATCACTCGCTCTATTTTGCGCGTCGCACTGTTTTCTGCAGTATATCACTCGCGCTATTTTGCGCGTCGTACTATTTTCTGCAGTATATCACTGGCGCTATTTTGCGCGTCGCACTGTTTTGTGCAGTTTATCACTCGCGCTATTTTGCGCGTCGCACTGTTTTGTGCAGTTTATCACTCCCGCTATTTTTCGCGTCGCACCGTTTTGTGCAGTTCACACTCGCGCTATTTTGCGCGTCGCATTGTTTTGTGCAGTTCACACTCGCGCTATTTTGCGCGTCGCACTGTTTTGCGCAGTTTATCACTCCCGCTATTTTGCGCGTCGCACCATTTTTTGCAGTTTATCACTCGCGCTATTTTGCGCGTCGCACTGTTTTCTGCAGTATATCACTCGCGCTATTTTGCGCGTCGTACTATTTTCTGCAGTATATCACTGGCGCTATTTTGCGCGTCGCACTGTTTTGTGCAGTTTATCACTCGCGCTATTTTGCGCGTCGCACTATTTTGTGCAGTTTATCACTCGCGCTATTTTGCGCGTCGCACCATTTTCTGCAGTTTATCACTCGCGCTATTTTGCGCGTCGCACTGTTTTGTGCAGTTTATCACTCGCGCAATTTTCAGCGTCGCACTATTTTCTGCAGTATATCACTCGCGCTATTTTGCGCGTCGCACTGTTTTGTGCAGTTTATCACTCCCGCTATTTTGCGCGTCGCACTGTTTTGTGCAGTTCACACTCGCGCTATTTTGCGCGTCGCACTGTTTTGTGCAGTTTTCACTCGCGCTATTTTGCGCGTCGCACTGTTTTGTGCAGTTCACACACGCGCTATTTTGCGCGTCGCACTGTTTTTTGCAGTTTATCACTCCCGCTATTTTGCGCGTCGCACTGTTTTGTGCAGTTTATCACTCGCGCAATTTTCAGCGTCGCAGTGTTTTCTGCAGTATATCACTCGCGCTATTTTGCGCGTCGTACTATTTTGTGCAGTTTATCACTCCCGCTATTTTGCGCGTCGCACTGTTTTCTGCAGTATATCACTCGCGCTATTTTGCGCGTCGTACTATTTTCTGCAGTATATCACTGGCGCTATTTTGCGCGTCGCACTGTTTTGTGCAGTTTATCACTCGCGCTATTTTGCGCGTCGCACGATTTTGTGCAGTTTATCACTCGCGCTATTTTGCGCGTCGCACCATTTTCTGCAGTTTATCACTCGCGCTATTTTGCGCGTCGCACTGTTTTGTGCAGTTTATCACTCGCGCAATTTTCAGCGTCGCACTGTTTTCTGCAGTATATCACTCGCGCTATTTTGCGCGTCGCACTGTTTTGTGCAGTTTATCACTCCCGCTATTTTGCGCGTCGCACTGTTTTGTGCAGTTTATCACTCGCGCTATTTTGCGCGTCGCACTGTTTTGTGCAGTTCACACACGCGCTATTTTGCGCGTCGCACTGTTTTGTGCAGTTTATCACTCCCGCTATTTTGCGCGTCGCACTGTTTTCTGCAGTATATCACTCGCGCTATTTTGCGCGTCGTACTATTTTCTGCAGTATATCACTGGCGCTATTTTGCGCGTCGCACTGTTTTGTGCAGTTTATCACTCGCTCTATTTTGCGCGTCGCACTATTTTGTGCAGTTTATCACTCGCGCTATTTTGCGCGTCGCACCATTTTCTGCAGTTTATCACTCGCGCTATTTTGCGCGTCGCACTGTTTTGTGCAGTTTATCACTCGCGCAATTTTCAGCGTCGCACTATTTTCTGCAGTATATCACTCGCGCTATTTTGCGCGTCGCACTGTTTTGTGCAGTTTATCACTCCCGCTATTTTGCGCGTCGCACTGTTTTGTGCAGTTCACACTCGCGCTATTTTGCGCGTCGCACTGTTTTGTGCAGTTTTCACTCGCGCTATTTTGCGCGTCGCACTGTTTTGTGCAGTTCACACACGCGCTATTTTGCGCGTCGCACTGTTTTTTGCAGTTTATCACTCCCGCTATTTTGCGCGTCGCACTGTTTTGTGCAGTTTATCACTCGCGCAATTTTCAGCGTCGCAGTGTTTTCTGCAGTATATCACTCGCGCTATTTTGCGCGTCGTACTATTTTGTGCAGTTTATCACTCCCGCTATTTTGCGCGTCGCACTGTTTTCTGCAGTATATCACTCGCGCTATTTTGCGCGTCGTACTATTTTCTGCAGTATATCACTGGCGCTATTTTGCGCGTCGCACTGTTTTGTGCAGTTTATCACTCGCGCTATTTTGCGCGTCGCACTATTTTGTGCAGTTTATCACTCGCGCTATTTTGCGCGTCGCACCATTTTCTGCAGTTTATCACTCGCGCTATTTTGCGCGTCGCACTGTTTTGTGCAGTTTATCACTCGCGCAATTTTCAGCGTCGCACTGTTTTCTGCAGTATATCACTCGCGCTATTTTGCGCGTCGCACTGTTTTGTGCAGTTTATCACTCCCGCTATTTTGCGCGTCGCACTGTTTTGTGCAGTTTATCACTCGCGCTATTTTGCGCGTCGCACTGTTTTGTGCAGTTCACACACGCGCTATTTTGCGCGTCGCACTGTTTTGTGCAGTTTATCACTCCCGCTATTTTGCGCGTCGCACTGTTTTCTGCAGTATATCACTCGCGCTATTTTGCGCGTCGTACTATTTTCTGCAGTATATCACTGGCGCTATTTTGCGCGTCGCACTGTTTTGTGCAGTTTATCACTCGCTCTATTTTGCGCGTCGCACTGTTTTCTGCAGTATATCACTCGCGCTATTTTGCGCGTCGTACTATTTTCTGCAGTATATCACTGGCGCTATTTTGCGCGTCGCACTGTTTTGTGCAGTTTATCACTCGCGCTATTTTGCGCGTCGCACTGTTTTGTGCAGTTTATCACTCCCGCTATTTTTCGCGTCGCACCGTTTTGTGCAGTTCACACTCGCGCTATTTTGCGCGTCGCATTGTTTTGTGCAGTTCACACTCGCGCTATTTTGCGCGTCGCACTGTTTTGCGCAGTTTATCACTCCCGCTATTTTGCGCGTCGCACCATTTTTTGCAGTTTATCACTCGCGCTATTTTGCGCGTCGCACTGTTTTGTGCAGTTAATCACTCGCGCAATTTTCAGCGTCGCAGTGTTTTCTGCAGTATATCACTCGCGCTATTTTGCGCGTCCCACTGTTTTGTGCAGTTTATCACTCCCGCTATTTTGCGCGTCGCACTGTGTTGTGCAGTTCACACTCGCGCTATTTTGCGCGTCGCACTGTTTTGCGCAGTTTATCACTCCCGCTATTTTGCGCGTCGCACCATTTTCTGCAGTTTATCACCCGCGCTATTTTGCGCGTCGCACTGTTTTGTGCAGTTTATCACTCGCGCTATTTTGCGCGTCGCACTGTTTTGTGCAGTTCACACTCGCGCTATTTTGCGCGTCGCACTGTTTTGCGCAGTTTAACACTCCCGCTATTTTCAGCGTCGCACTGTTTTGTGCAGTTTATCACTCCCGCTATTTTGCGCGTCGCACTGTTTTGTGCAGTTTATCACTCCCGCTATTTTGCGCGTCGCACTGTTTTGTGCAGTTCACACTCGCGCTATTTTGCGCGTCGCACTGTTTTGCGCAGTTTAACACTCCCGCTATTTTCAGCGTCGCACTGTTTTGTGCAGTTTATCACTCCCGCTATTTTGCGCGTCGCACTGTTTTGTGCAGTTTATCACTCGCGCAATTTTCAGCGTCGCAGTGTTTTCTGCAGTATATCACTCGCGCTATTTTGCGCGTCGCACTGTTTTGTGCAGTTTATCACTCCCGCTATTTTGCGCGTCGCACTGTTTTGTGCAGTTCACACTCGCGCTATTTTGCGCGTCGCACTGTTTTGCGCAGTTTATCACTTCCGCAATTTTGCGCGTCGCACCATTTTTTGCAGTTTATCACTCGCGCTATTTTGCGCGTCGCACTGTTTTGTGCAGTTTATCACTCGCGCTATTTTGCGCGTCGCACCATTTTCTGCAGTTTATCACTCGCGCTATTTTGCGCGTCGCACTGTTTTGTGCAGTTTATCACTCGCGCAATTTTCAGCGTCGCACTGTTTTCTGCAGTATATCACTCGCGCTATTTTGCGCGTCGCACTGTTTTGTGCAGTTTATCACTCCCGCTATTTTGCGCGTCGCACCGTTTTGTGCAGTTTATCACTCGCGCTATTTTGCGCGTCGCGCTGTTTTGTGCAGTTCACACATGCGCTATTTTTCGCGTCGCACTGTTTTGTGCAGTTTATCACTCCCGCTATTTTGCGCGTCGCACTGTTTTCTGCAGTATATCACTCGCGCTATTTTGCGCGTCGTACTATTTTCTGCAGTATATCACTGGCGCTATTTTGCGCGTCGCACTGTTTTGTGCAGTTTATCACTCGCTCTATTTTGCGCGTCGCACTGTTTTCTGCAGTATATCACTCGCGCTATTTTGCGCGTCGTACTATTTTCTGCAGTATATCACTGGCGCTATTTTGCGCGTCGCACTGTTTTGTGCAGTTTATCACTCGCGCTATTTTGCGCGTCGCACTGTTTTGTGCAGTTTATCACTCCCGCTATTTTTCGCGTCGCACCGTTTTGTGCAGTTCACACTCGCGCTATTTTGCGCGTCGCATTGTTTTGTGCAGTTCACACTCGCGCTATTTTGCGCGTCGCACTGTTTTGCGCAGTTTATCACTCCCGCTATTTTGCGCGTCGCACCATTTTTTGCAGTTTATCACTCGCGCTATTTTGCGCGTCGCACTGTTTTGTGCAGTTAATCACTCGCGCAATTTTCAGCGTCGCAGTGTTTTCTGCAGTATATCACTCGCGCTATTTTGCGCGTCCCACTGTTTTGTGCAGTTTATCACTCCCGCTATTTTGCGCGTCGCACTGTGTTGTGCAGTTCACACTCGCGCTATTTTGCGCGTCGCACTGTTTTGCGCAGTTTATCACTCCCGCTATTTTCAGCGTCGCACTGTTTTGTGCAGTTTATCACTCCCGCTATTTTGCGCGTCGCACTGTTTTGTGCAGTTTATCACTCCCGCTATTTTGCGCGTCGCACTGTTTTGTGCAGTTCACACTCGCGCTATTTTGCGCGTCGCACTGTTTTGCGCAGTTTAACACTCCCGCTATTTTCAGCGTCGCACTGTTTTGTGCAGTTTATCACTCCCGCTATTTTGCGCGTCGCACTGTTTTGTGCAGTTTATCACTCCCGCTATTTTGCGCGTCGCACTGTTTTGTGCAGTTCACACTCGCGCTATTTTGCGCGTCGCACTGTTTTGCGCAGTTTAACACTCCCGCTATTTTCAGCGTCGCACTGTTTTGTGCAGTTTATCACTCCCGCTATTTTGCGCGTCGCACTGTTTTGTGCAGTTTATCACTCGCGCAATTTTCAGCGTCGCAGTGTTTTCTGCAGTATATCACTCGCGCTATTTTGCGCGTCGCACTGTTTTGTGCAGTTTATCACTCCCGCTATTTTGCGCGTCGCACTGTTTTGTGCAGTTCACACTCGCGCTATTTTGCGCGTCGCACTGTTTTGCGCAGTTTATCACTTCCGCAATTTTGCGCGTCGCACCATTTTTTGCAGTTTATCACTCGCGCTATTTTGCGCGTCGCACTGTTTTGTGCAGTTTATCACTCGCGCTATTTTGCGCGTCGCACCATTTTCTGCAGTTTATCACTCGCGCTATTTTGCGCGTCGCACTGTTTTGTGCAGTTTATCACTCGCGCAATTTTCAGCGTCGCACTGTTTTCTGCAGTATATCACTCGCGCTATTTTGCGCGTCGCACTGTTTTGTGCAGTTTATCACTCCCGCTATTTTGCGCGTCGCACCGTTTTGTGCAGTTTATCACTCGCGCTATTTTGCGCGTCGCGCTGTTTTGTGCAGTTCACACATGCGCTATTTTTCGCGTCGCACTGTTTTGTGCAGTTTATCACTCCCGCTATTTTGCGCGTCGCACTGTTTTCTGCAGTATATCACTCGCGCTATTTTGCGCGTCGTACTATTTTCTGCAGTATATCACTGGCGCTATTTTGCGCGTCGCACTGTTTTGTGCAGTTTATCACTCGCTCTATTTTGCGCGTCGCACTGTTTTCTGCAGTATATCACTCGCGCTATTTTGCGCGTCGTACTATTTTCTGCAGTATATCACTGGCGCTATTTTGCGCGTCGCACTGTTTTGTGCAGTTTATCACTCGCGCTATTTTGCGCGTCGCACTGTTTTGTGCAGTTTATCACTCCCGCTATTTTTCGCGTCGCACCGTTTTGTGCAGTTCACACTCGCGCTATTTTTGCGCGTCGCATTGTTTTGTGCAGTTCACACTCGCGCTATTTTGCGCGTCGCACTGTTTTGCGCAGTTTATCACTCCCGCTATTTTGCGCGTCGCACCATTTTTTGCAGTTTATCACTCGCGCTATTTTGCGCGTCGCACTGTTTTGTGCAGTTAATCACTCGCGCAATTTTCAGCGTCGCAGTGTTTTCTGCAGTATATCACTCGCGCTATTTTGCGCGTCCCACTGTTTTGTGCAGTTTATCACTCCCGCTATTTTGCGCGTCGCACTGTGTTGTGCAGTTCACACTCGCGCTATTTTGCGCGTCGCACTGTTTTGCGCAGTTTATCACTCCCGCTATTTTGCGCGTCGCACCATTTTCTGCAGTTTATCACCCGCGCTATTTTGCGCGTCGCACTGTTTTGTGCAGTTTATCACTCGCGCTATTTTGCGCGTCGCACTGTTTTGTGCAGTTTATCACTCGCGCAATTTTCAGCGTCGCACTGTTTTCTGCAGTATATCACTCGCGCTATTTTGCGCGTCGCACTGTTTTGTGCAGTTTATCACTCCCGCTATTTTGCGCGTCGCACTGTTTTGTGCAGTTTATCACTCCCGCTATTTTGCGCGTCGCACTGTTTTGTGCAGTTCACACACGCGCTATTTTGCGCGTCGCACTGTTTTTTGCAGTTTATCACTCGCGCTATTTTGCGCGTCCCACTGTTTTCTACAGTATATCACTCGCGCTATTTTGCGCGTCGTACTATTTTCTGCAGTATATCACTGGCGCTATTTTGCGCGTCGCACTGTTTTGTGCAGTTTATCACTCGCGCTATTTTGCGCGTCGCACTGTTTTGTGCAGGTTATCACTCCCGCTATTTTTCGCGTCGCACCGTTTCGTGCAGTTTATCACTCCCGCTATTTTTCGCGTCGCACCGTTTTGTGCAGTTCACAATCGCGCTATTTTGCGCGTCGCACTGTTTTGTGCAGTTCACACTCGCGCTATTTTGCGCGTCGCACTGTTTTGCGCAGTTTAACACTCCCGCTATTTTGCGCGTCGCACCATTTTCTGCAGTTTATCACTAGCGCTATTTTGCGCGTCGCACCATTTTCTGCAGTTTATCACTCGCGCTATTTTGCGCGTCGCACTGTTTTGTGCAGTTTCTCACTCGCGCAATTTTCAGCGTCGCACTGTTTTCTGCAGTATATCACTCGCGCTATTTTGCGCGTCGCACTGTTTTGTGCAGTTTATCACTCCCGCTATTTTGCGTGTCGCACTGTTTTGTGCAGTTCACACTCGCGCTATTTTGCGCGTCGCACTGTTTTGTGCAGTTTTCACTCGCGCTATTTTGCGCGTCGCACTGTTTTGTGCAGTTCACACACGCGCTATTTTGCGCGTCGCACTGTTTTTTGCATTTTATCACTCCCGCTATTTTGCGCGTCGCACTGTTTTGTGCAGTTTATCACTCGCGCAATTTTCAGCGTCGCAGTGTTTTCTGCAGTATATCACTCGCGCTATTTTGCGCGTCGCACTATTTTGTGCAGTTTATCACTCCCGCTATTTTGCGCGTCGCACTGTTTTCTGCAGTATATCACTCGCGCTATTTTGCGCGTCGTACTATTTTCTGCAGTATATCACTGGCGCTATTTTGCGCGTCGCACTGTTTTGTGCAGTTTAACACTCGCCGCTATTTTGCGCGTCGCACTATTTTCTGCAGTATATCACTCGCGCTATTTTGCGCGTCGTACTATTTTCTGCAGTATATCACTGGCGCTATTTTGCGCGTCGCACTGTTTTGTGCAGTTCACACTCGCGCTATATTGCGCGTCGCACTATTTTGTGCAGTTTATCACTCCCGCTATTTTGCGCGTCGCACCGTTTTGTGCAGTTTATCACTCGCGCTATTTTGCGCGTCGCACTGTTTTCTGCAGTTTATCACTCGCGCTATTTTGCGCGTCGCACTGTTTTGTGTAGTTTATCACTCGCGCAATTTTCAGCGTCGCACTGTTTTATGCAGTATATCACTCGCGCTATTTTGCGCGTCGCACTGTTTTGTGCAGTTTATCACTCCCGCTATTTTGCGCGTCGCACTGTTTTGTGCAGTTCACACTCGCGCTATTTTGCGTGTCGCACTGTTTTGTGCAGTTTATCACTCGCGCTATTTTGCGCGTCGCACTGTTTTGTGCAGTTCACACACGCGCTATTTTGCGCGTCGCACTGTTTTGTGCAGTTTATCACTCGCGCTATTTTGCACGTCGCACTGTTTTGTGCAGTTTATCACTCCCGCTATTTTTCGCGTCGCACCGTTTTGTGCAGTTCACACTCGCGCTATTTTGCGCGTCGCACTGTTTTGTGCAGTTCACACTCGCGCTATTTTGTGCGTCGCACTGTTTTGCGCAGTTTATCACTCCCGCTATTTTGCGCGTCGCACCATTTTCTGCAGTTTATCACTCGCTATTTTGCGCGTCGCACTGTTTTGTGCCGTTTATCACTCGCGCTATTTTGCGCGTCGCACTGTTTTGTGCAGTTTATCACTCGCGCAATTTTCAGCGTCGCAGTGTTTTCTGCAGTATATCACTCGCGCTATTTTGCGCGTCGCACTGTTTTGTGCAGTTTATCACTCCCGCTATTTTGCGCGTCGCACTGTTTTGTGCAGTATATCACTCGCGCTATTTTGCGCGTCGCACTGTTTTGCGCAGTTTATCACTTCCGCAATTTTGCGCGTCGCACCATTTTCTGCAGTTTATCACTCGCGCTATTTTGCGCGTCGCACTGTTTTGTGCAGTTTATCACTCGCGCTATTTTGCGCGTCGCACCATTTTCTGCAGTTTATCACTCGCGCTATTTTGCGCGTCGCACTGTTTTGTGCAGTTTATCACTCGCGCAATTTTCAGCGTCGCACTGTTTTCTGCAGTATATCACTCGCGCTATTTTGTGCGTCGCACTGTTTTGTGCAGTTTATCACTCGCGCTATTTTGCGCGTCGCACTGTTTTGTGCAGTTCACACACGCGCTATTTTGCGCGTCGCACTGTTTTGTGCAGTTTATCACTCCCGCTATTTTGCGCGTCGCACTGTTTTCTGCAGTATATCACTCGCGCTATTTTGCGCGTCGTACTATTTTCTGCAGTATATCACTGGCGCTATTTTGCGCGTCGCACTGTTTTGTGCAGTTTATCACTCGCTCTATTTTGCGCGTCGCACTGGTTTCTGCAGTATATCACTCGAGCTATTTTGCGCGTCGTACTATTTTCTGCAGTATATCACTGGCGCTATTTTGCGCGTCGCACTGTTTTGTGCAGTTTATCACTCGCGCAATTTTCAGCGTCGCAGTGTTTTCTGCAGTATATCACTCGCGCTATTTTGCGCGTCGCACTATTTTGTGCAGTTTATCACTCCCGCTATTTTGCGCGTCGCACTGTTTTCTGCAGTATATCACTCGCGCTATTTTGCGCGTCGTACTATTTTCTGCAGTATATCACTGGCGCTATTTTGCGCGTCGCACTGTTTTGTGCAGTTTATCACTCGCGCTATTTTGCGCGTCGCACTATTTTCTGCAGTATATCACTCGCGCTATTTTGCGCGTCGTACTATTTTCTGCAGTATATCACTGGCGCTATTTTGCGCGTCGCACTGTTTTGTGCAGTTCACACTCGCGCTATATTGCGCGTCGCACTATTTTGTGCAGTTTATCACTCCCGCTATTTTGCGCGTCGCACCGTTTTGTGCAGTTTATCACTCGCGCTATTTTGCGCGTCGCACTGTTTTCTGCAGTTTATCACTCGCGCTATTTTGCGCGTCGCACTGTTTTGTGCAGTTTATCACTCGCGCAATTTTCAGCGTCGCACTGTTTTATGCAGTATATCACTCGCGCTATTTTGCGCGTCGCACTGTTTTGTGCAGTTTATCACTCCCGCTATTTTGCGCGTCGCACTGTTTTGTGCAGTTCACACTCGCGCTATTTTGCGTGTCGCACTGTTTTGTGCAGTTTATCACTCGCGCTATTTTGCGCGTCGCACTGTTTTGTGCAGTTCACACACGCGCTATTTTGCGCGTCGCACTGTTTTGTGCAGTTTATCACTCGCGCTATTTTGCACGTCGCACTGTTTTGTGCAGTTTATCACTCCCGCTATTTTTCGCGTCGCACCGTTTTGTGCAGTTCACACTCGCGCTATTTTGCGCGTCGCACTGTTTTGTGCAGTTCACACTCGCGCTATTTTGCGCGTCGCACTGTTTTGCGCAGTTTATCACTCCCGCTATTTTGCGCGTCGCACCATTTTCTGCAGTTTATCACTCGCTATTTTGCGCGTCGCACTGTTTTGTGCCGTTTATCACTCGCGCTATTTTGCGCGTCGCACTGTTTTGTGCAGTTTATCACTCGCGCAATTTTCAGCGTCGCAGTGTTTTCTGCAGTATATCACTCGCGCTATTTTGCGCGTCGCACTGTTTTGTGCAGTTTATCACTCCCGCTATTTTGCGCGTCGCACTGTTTTGTGCAGTATATCACTCGCGCTATTTTGCGCGTCGCACTGTTTTGCGCAGTTTATCACTTCCGCAATTTTGCGCGTCGCACCATTTTCTGCAGTTTATCACTCGCGCTATTTTGCGCGTCGCACTGTTTTGTGCAGTTTATCACTCGCGCAATTTTCAGCGTCGCACTGTTTTCTGCAGTATATCACTCGCGCTATTTTGCGCGTCGCACTGTTTTGTGCAGTTTATCACTCGCGCTATTTTGCGCGTCGCACTGTTTTGTGCAGTTCACACACGCGCTATTTTGCGCGTCGCACTGTTTTGTGCAGTTTATCACTCCCGCTATTTTGCGCGTCGCACTGTTTTCTGCAGTATATCACTCGCGCTATTTTGCGCGTCGTACTATTTTCTGCAGTATATCACTGGCGCTATTTTGCGCGTCGCACTGTTTTGTGCAGTTTATCACTCGCTCTATTTTGCGCGTCGCACTGTTTTCTGCAGTATATCACTCGAGCTATTTTGCGCGTCGTACTATTTTCTGCAGTATATCACTGGCGCTATTTTGCGCGTCGCACTGTTTTGTGCAGTTTATCACTCGCGCAATTTTCAGCGTCGCAGTGTTTTCTGCAGTATATCACTCGCGCTATTTTGCGCGTCGCACTGTTTTGTGCAGTTTATCACTCCCGCTATTTTGCGCGTCGCACTGTTTTGTGCAGTATATCACTCGCGCTATTTTGCGCGTCGCACTGTTTTGCGCAGTTTATCACTTCCGCAATTTTGCGCGTCGCACCATTTTCTGCAGTTTATCACTCGCGCTATTTTGCGCGTCGCACTGTTTTGTGCAGTTTATCACTCGCGCTATTTTGCGCGTCGCACCATTTTCTGCAGTTTATCACTCGCGCTATTTTGCGCGTCGCACTGTTTTGTGCAGTTTATCACTCGCGCAATTTTCAGCGTCGCACTGTTTTCTGCAGTATATCACTCGCGCTATTTTGTGCGTCGCACTGTTTTGTGCAGTTTATCACTCGCGCTATTTGCGCGTCGCACTGTTTTGTGCAGTTCACACACGCGCTATTTTGCGCGTCGCACTGTTTTGTGCAGTTTATCACTCCCGCTATTTTGCGCGTCGCACTGTTTTCTGCAGTATATCACTCGCGCTATTTTGCGCGTCGTACTATTTTCTGCAGTATATCACTGGCGCTATTTTGCGCGTCGCACTGTTTTGTGCAGTTTATCACTCGCTCTATTTTGCGCGTCGCACTGTTTTCTGCAGTATATCACTCGAGCTATTTTGCGCGTCGTACTATTTTCTGCAGTATATCACTGGCGCTATTTTGCGCGTCGCACTGTTTTGTGCAGTTTATCACTCGCGCAATTTTCAGCGTCGCAGTGTTTTCTGCAGTATATCACTCGCGCTATTTTGCGCGTCGCACTATTTTGTGCAGTTTATCACTCCCGCTATTTTGCGCGTCGCACTGTTTTCTGCAGTATATCACTCGCGCTATTTTGCGCGTCGTACTATTTTCTGCAGTATATCACTGGCGCTATTTTGCGCGTCGCACTGTTTTGTGCAGTTCACACTCGCGCTATATTGCGCGTCGCACTATTTTGTGCAGTTTATCACTCCCCGCTATTTTGCGCGTCGCACCGTTTTGTGCAGTTTATCACTCGCGCTATTTTGCGCGTCGCACTGTTTTCTGCAGTTTATCACTCGCGCTATTTTGCGCGTCGCACTGTTTTGTGCAGTTTATCACTCGCGCAATTTTCAGCGTCGCACTGTTTTATGCAGTATATCACTCGCGCTATTTTGCGCGTCGCACTGTTTTGTGCAGTTTATCACTCCCGCTATTTTGCGCGTCGCACTGTTTTGTGCAGTTCACACTCGCGCTATTTTGCGTGTCGCACTGTTTTGTGCAGTTTATCACTCGCGCTATTTTGCGCGTCGCACTGTTTTGTGCAGTTCACACACGCGCTATTTTGCGCGTCGCACTGTTTTGTGCAGTTTATCACTCGCGCTATTTTGCACGTCGCACTGTTTTGTGCAGTTTATCACTCCGCTATTTTTCGCGTCGCACCGTTTTGTGCAGTTCACACTCGCGCTATTTTGCGCGTCGCACTGTTTTGTGCAGTTCACACTCGCGCTATTTTGCGCGTCGCACTGTTTTGCGCAGTTTATCACTCCCGCTATTTTGCGCGTCGCACCATTTTCTGCAGTTTATCACTCGCTATTTTGCGCGTCGCACTGTTTTGTGCCGTTTATCACTCGCGCTATTTTGCGCGTCGCACTGTTTTGTGCAGTTTATCACTCGCGCAATTTTCAGCGTCGCAGTGTTTTCTGCAGTATATCACTCGCGCTATTTTGCGCGTCGCACTGTTTTGTGCAGTTTATCACTCCCGCTATTTTGCGCGTCGCACTGTTTTGTGCAGTATATCACTCGCGCTATTTTGCGCGTCGCACTGTTTTGCGCAGTTTATCACTTCCGCAATTTTGCGCGTCGCACCATTTTCTGCAGTTTATCACTCGCGCTATTTTGCGCGTCGCACTGTTTTGTGCAGTTTATCACTCGCGCAATTTTCAGCGTCGCACTGTTTTCTGCAGTATATCACTCGCGCTATTTTGCGCGTCGCACTGTTTTGTGCAGTTTATCACTCGCGCTATTTTGCGCGTCGCACTGTTTTGTGCAGTTCACACACGCGCTATTTTGCGCGTCGCACTGTTTTGTTGCAGGTTTATCACTCCCGCTATTTTGCGCGTCGCACTGTTTTCTGCAGTATATCACTCGCGCTATTTTGCGCGTCGTACTATTTTCTGCAGTATATCACTGGCGCTATTTTGCGCGTCGCACTGTTTTGTGCAGTTTATCACTCGCTCTATTTTGCGCGTCGCACTGTTTTCTGCAGTATATCACTCGAGCTATTTTGCGCGTCGTACTATTTTCTGCAGTATATCACTGGCGCTATTTTGCGCGTCGCACTGTTTTGTGCAGTTTATCACTCGCGCAATTTTCAGCGTCGCAGTGTTTTCTGCAGTATATCACTCGCGCTATTTTGCGCGTCGCACTGTTTTGTGCAGTTTATCACTCCCGCTATTTTGCGCGTCGCACTGTTTTGTGCAGTATATCACTCGCGCTATTTTGCGCGTCGCACTGTTTTGCGCAGTTTATCACTTCCGCAATTTTGCGCGTCGCACCATTTTCTGCAGTTTATCACTCGCGCTATTTTGCGCGTCGCACTGTTTTGTGCAGTTTATCACTCGCGCTATTTTGCGCGTCGCACCATTTTCTGCAGTTTATCACTCGCGCTATTTTGCGCGTCGCACTGTTTTGTGCAGTTTATCACTCGCGCAATTTTCAGCGTCGCACTGTTTTCTGCAGTATATCACTCGCGCTATTTTGTGCGTCGCACTGTTTTGTGCAGTTTATCACTCGCGCTATTTTGCGCGTCGCACTGTTTTGTGCAGTTCACACACGCGCTATTTTGCGCGTCGCACTGTTTTGTGCAGTTTATCACTCCCGCTATTTTGCGCGTCGCACTGTTTTCTGCAGTATATCACTCGCGCTATTTTGCGCGTCGTACTATTTTCTGCAGTATATCACTGGCGCTATTTTGCGCGTCGCACTGTTTTGTGCAGTTTATCACTCGCTCTATTTTGCGCGTCGCACTGTTTTCTGCAGTATATCACTCGAGCTATTTTGCGCGTCGTACTATTTTCTGCAGTATATCACTGGCGCTATTTTGCGCGTCGCACTGTTTTGTGCAGTTTATCACTCGCGCAATTTTCAGCGTCGCAGTGTTTTCTGCAGTATATCACTCGCGCTATTTTGCGCGTCGCACTATTTTGTGCAGTTTATCACTCCCGCTATTTTGCGCGTCGCACTGTTTTCTGCAGTATATCACTCGCGCTATTTTGCGCGTCGTACTATTTTCTGCAGTATATCACTGGCGCTATTTTGCGCGTCGCACTGTTTTGTGCAGTTTATCACTCGCGCTATTTTGCGCGTCGCACTATTTTCTGCAGTATATCACTCGCGCTATTTTGCGCGTCGTACTATTTTCTGCAGTAT